>JASKGO010000208.1:0-27070 GCA_030556065.1 Holobus sp. GC000080
TAATAAATGTAAATAATAAATACTCGAAATGCTACTGAAATAATTATGCCATCTTCTTGCTCAAATATTTGCGCGACTAATTTAGAATATTTTCTCAAATGCTAAGACGAACATATTAAGTAGGTAAATGACATTTCCAGTTGGAGTAGTTATCTAACACCCGCACACACACATTAACATCTGTTGGAAACTGTTGAAAGTAAAATAATAATCGTAACAATGATAATTAATAAACGAAGTTTGCTCATTGAAACTTCCGAATGGTGTCTGTAATTTTACACTGCAGTGACTGCAACCGGAAATTTACTTATCTGATGTTGCCAATTATGCAAGTGTAATGTGCAATGTAATTTCCATTCAATCAGTTTTTTTTTTCAATTTTATATAAATTGATATCAAATTTTTTTTTTCAAAGTATTGGATTCCAAACATATTTTGTGTTTTTATTAAGTATATACCCCAGGAAAATACTAATTTATTTATTTATTTAGTAATTATTTATTTGTTTATCAGAAATAGTAATAAATATTTCTTTTTATTGAAAAATTCCATTTAAAAGGATCCTTTTTTATTTGAAAATGAAGATGGAATGGAATTGGACTGTTATGAACAATCTGGATATTACTCACTGAAAGTGTTTTTGTGACATAAGGGTTGGTGTTGATGCATTGTTGTATTCTTATGCTGTATACATGTCATACTTGGCTTTGTGTGTTTAAATGTGCGCATGTATCAGTGAAGGGGTGGAAAGGAAATAGCATTCGCCCGTAATTACAGCTAGAAATCTGACGCTCCGGCTTCACATTCCGGCAGTTTCAACTAGTTCTATACAGGATGTAATCCAATTTGAAACAATAACTTTAAAATTTTCCTCGCTTGTATTTAATTTCAATTTAAAACATTACTATTTTACAAATTTACTGTCCTTTTGACGATAATTTTGCGTGCTATTGATAAATTTTTCATTTTTATTTTAGTTCTTATTAAAGAAATAATTAAAATTTACATTCAATATCCGGTATAGAAACAAATAAAATACTCTGAATAAAGTCAAAAACACAATTATATTATAAAATCTTCATAGAGACTGAAAGAAAATTTATTTCTTAATGCTATGTTGAAAGAAATATTAAAATTGGTTGATAAGTTTAGTAATTATAATCAAATTTGCAAATATACTTTTTGATTCGAAGCGTCCCATTTGAAACACATTGAGTACTGCGTTAGTCAAACGACAAAAGTAAATCAAACAAATCAACAGCAAAATACGAAAACCTTAATAACTTTCGCACTAATTAAGATATTTTAACAATTTTAGTGTCATTTTAAAGATAATTTACTCTTCTATTTATATAATTTTTAATTGATGAATTTTTCCGTCTTGTATTAGTATAAAAATAACAATAAAAATTAAAACAGCCAGTATAAAATACCGAAAAGTAACAAAATAAAAAATGGGTTGCAGCAATTAAAAACAATTTATTTGTTCATAATTTAATGAATAAATTGATATAATCGATTCATTAGTTTTTTTTATATGCAAATTTAAAAAAAAATGCTACGAAGCGCGCTATACTAAATAATCATTAATTAAATTTAAAAAAAAACTTTTAATCTAATTAAGAAAGTGCAGTAATTTTAATGTTATTTTGAAGTTAATTTTAAATTTTAATTTATTCTTTTTTTATTTATATTAATTAATTAAATCGGATCTACTTTTCTTACAGCTCAATGAAGTCAGAACATTTCCAATATGAATAATAATTTTCACGATTCTTTTTAATACGGAAACAGTAACAAATAATTTAATAACGCATTAATAACTCGCTTTTTATACCGTCAATAAAAAGTTTGAACAATGAACGAAATGCGAAACGAAACTCGGCGCGGCAATAAACAAATACCCACATATCCTGTATATTAAAGCGGGCGAATGCGTGGAGTGCGACGTTATATAAAGGATGTTGAAACTATTTCTGGTCCCTTTAATGCCGCATAAAATAGTTGACGAAATAATTCCAGAAAACGATAAAACCTCTTTGGAAATTTTAATGGGCTCTTCGTAATTAAATTGCGAGTGTTTTGAGGGAATATGGATATACACACAATACCGTTCGTTCGTTCATTCGTTCATTCCATTGAATATAAGTGCAATTACTCCTCTATTCGTTTGCGCCACTAAACTATTGAGAGCGCGGCAACGAAGGGAGGAAATCGAAGGACTACAGTGATGGAAAGGAAAAAATAGACATGTCATTGCGACAATAACATTAACGGACTATCTGCAAAGCGACAAGCAAAAGAGCCAAAAAGGAATGCCTGAAAAGAAATGCTTTCCACTAATACCGCTCGTAGCTATGCGTTCGATGCTTTTCGTCGATTTTACTTCTTCTTCTTCCTCTTCTTCTTCTTCATCTTCTTCTTCCTCTCCAGTTTCTGCCGTTCCCTTATTCCTCATTCCGGAAAAGTTCTTTGGTGTAGAATGTGTTTTGTTTAGCGTTGCAAACAAGGGCGAAAAGGGTGAAAAGTCACACTCTATAGCCTATATAAGAAAGCCATAAATTTCAGCCGAATACGTGACTCGTTGCATATTGAAATAACTCGCGAATTACCAACACTTGTACTATCAGTATTTATACGTTTGCAACTTTTCAACTACAAGAAATAAATAGGTGGCATTACGGAAAATGGGCAGAACAAATGGCAGCGAAAAGAGCGCTAAAATGCCTACCCTATGAATCACTTTTAAACTGCTTTAACCGTTTTAACAAACAAATGTTTTAATTAAAACCGGTTCAATGTTTTCTAAAATAAATTTCATCAATTATACGAGGAAAAAGTGGTTTTTATTTCTGCCTGCTTAGTTTTTTAAGAAACAAAAATAAATTTTTCAAAGCTTTTATTTCATTTTAATACAGAAAAGCTCCAATTGGATTCGATCTTTAATGGTCTAATAAATAGCATCATAATTGGTTTCAATACACACCCCTATAGAAGTACTAAAACGTACTGTGCATTGAGAAATTAATTTGCAGCGTTTTGTATCAATCCACTTTTGCATAAATAGACATGCAAACTTTATTTTCAATTTACGTCCGTTGCGTTGTGCACACGCCCGAAATGTATACATATAGTAATATACGAATATGTTTTATCGACATCGTCGGGGGTGTGAGAGAAAGAGAATGAAATTGCTTGAATGGCTGAAACCGTTCGCTTATTATTATGTAAAATTAGTAATGCGGATCGTTAGTTGGAATATTGCGCGCAGCACAGCATAGAACAGCACAGGCCAGCACGCGTTACGTTCGTTCGTTCGTTCGGCGGGCGTGCTTTTTAAGTAATTAAAATTACAGACGGTTATGTAAATTGCACGAAGATGGATGCGCACGTAAATTGCCATTATAATAATAAGGGGGGCCGAAAAAATGGAAAACAATAAGTTTTGAAGTGTAGCGTTGTCGGTGTGAGTGCCACGGAATGATAAATGCTCGCATTGTTTGTTGTTCGCAGGGACAAGTAATGCAACACAACCATAAGGGCGGCGTAATTATGAGTAATAGCGACTTGGCTCTCCAAGGAGTCACCAAGAGCCTCGCTGGAAACTATACATGTGTTGCGTCGAACGTCGAGGGAGACGGCGACAGTAACACTGTGGAATTGAAAATTATGTGTAAGATTCCTCAAAGGAAACCCTTCTCTAATCTCTGCTCTATATCTTTATCACTATGCTTTTTGCCTTTATACCTACCTACCAACTGAACGCAGTGGTAGTCCAAAGCCTAAAGCTTCTTTCTTATATTTTATATATCGTCTTAAGTTTTTTTTTTTTTTAAAGAAGCCATTGATTTTGTAAATTTTACTTTTAATAATATTTTAAACCATCAATTAATTAATATTTTAAAATGTATTTTAAATTTTTATTTATTTCTAAAATTTACTTCTATAAAATAACTCTTCCTAGATAAAGAAATTAATTTTGTAAGTAAGACAAAATTGATGTAATTATAGACAAGCCGATCTGCCGGTCGGACCAAAAAAGAGTGTACGGGGTGGCCCGTCACGAGAACGCCAAAGTGTTATGCGAAGTGGAATCGTATCCTTTGCCGCAAAGATTCCGATGGTCTTTCAACAATACCAATGAGATAATCGATGTGCCGCAAACGAGATACATCTCGGGCAAGCATCAGTCGTCGTCGACGCTCACGTACACGCCCGTTACCGAGCTCGATTACGGTACCGTGATGTGCTGGGCCTCGAATTTGGCCGGCCAACAAACTGAGCCGTGCGTCTTTCACATAATCGCCGCCGGCAAGCCGGATCCACCCTTCAACTGCACCATCCTCAACCAGACTTCCGAGTCGCTCGAAGTGGAGTGCGTGGAGGGTTTCGACGGCGGGCAACCGCAATACTTCTTGCTCGAGGTCTACGACGAACTCAACGATGTTCTGCACGCGAACGTTTCCGCCAAGTTTCCGCTCTTCACCATCAGCGGTCTCGAGGCTGGCAAGATACTCAACATGATAGTTTACGCCGCCAATGCCAAGGGACGAAGCGAAGGAGTCAAACTCGAAGGGTACACCCTCAAAGCGGCCGAAAAACAAACAGGTAACTTTTTCTTTTCTCTGTGTTTATTTATTATTTTAATTTGCTTTTAATAACTTTTTTTTTTATAATATTAATTCATATGAACCAACGTAAAATTTATTTTAATTTTATTTAACTTTTTTTATTTACCCGGTGTTTCATTGAAATTTACAACCGTCTTTAAATTCAAAAATTGTTTGTAATTTTTTTTAATTTTCTTCAAATCAGTCCTTTCAATTTAAGAAAAAAATCAGAATTTTTTGAAATTATTTTTTTATTAAAAATCGCAATTAAAAAACCACTGAAAAAAATAAACTTAAATAATTATTAGATAATTAAATCTTCATTATTAAAATAATAATAATAATAGATTGGTTCTTTCATCTACGGAATCAGTGATGTTTTCTTAATGTCCTTTTTTTTTAATTAAAATTGCAATATCTCGAAAACGAATTGAGAACATTTAAAAATATTTATAGCATCTTATGTGAAATTAAAAGTTCTTTAAAAGGATACGTTACATGACCTGTGTCGTTAAATGTGGTCCTATACTTCACATTAAAATTGGTCCCCTAGGATTTTGAAAAGGGTTGTTCGGGCGTTTTTTATTTAAAGCGATCCTTTTATATTTTTAAAAGGGATGAAATTTTTCATTGAAACACCAAGTGTTTAAACAAAATTTCATTTTCTGTAAGCTATAACTATAATTAATTAAAAAATCATACAGAGAAGGAAAAAAGCAATAAAAAACAATTTTGTACGAAAAAAGTTCCCATTATAAGGGCAAACAAATCCAATTATTTATTGCGGTGGAAATTTGAAGAAGCAAAGCCCTCGTCTCGCCATATCTGAGCACTTATTTACACAACTTGTGCAGTGTTATCGCTGGGAACAAGGGACAATATTGAAATCGCTCCGGTATTGGGTATCCTGATAGGCATCGTTACCGCGCTCCTTCTCGTCACCGTCGTCATACTGGGCGCGTTAAAAGTTCGAGCGGCTCAACGGGAAGGCACCTCTCGAGCCGCACTGCGACCCGGATTCCTACCTGTCAAGGATAAAGTCAGCCTGCCGCTTCGATCCGAATCCGAGGACATGTTCGAGAAGGACGATAAGAACCCGGACGTCGTGCCTGCTAATAAAGGTAACATCCCTCACACACAACACACACACACACACACACAGCCAACACAGCATCACTCAATGCTCCTGCACACACCATAAATCATCACATTTTTTTCCACCCCTTATTTATCCAATTCGATCCGAAATCGCCGCAGTTTCATTTATTGTGACCGCCGCCGTTACGTCTTTCGCAGATTCGGACTACCAGTTGGGATCGGCCGTGCAGACGCCCGGACTGAACAACGCCCTCGCATCCAATCTGAGCGGCGGCGGCGGCGATGGCGACTTCGAGGGACAACGCATCACGCCACTAGGTGAAGCTTACAGGGATCGGACTTACAAACCGCAACACGTAAGTACCACACGCTCATTATACTGGCTTCTTGCCTCGAGTGCAGATCGATGCACCCCTCTTGCGCCTACACTATAGTATACCTATACATCTTGCCGATTATGCCAATTACGCCACTATCAAATCGGTCTTAATTGCCAATGCGATGGGGATTATTGCTTTGCTCGTTAGCTGTCCCATATCCGCTAACTTTCGTTCTATTTTTTTTTTTTTTTTTTTTTTTTTTTTGTTATTGTTGGCCTCTGGTTTTGTGTGTTAATGAGTTAGAAGGCTTATTGCACTCGTATCAACGAATGAACTGTACATGTATGTATAGTGGTGGCATTGCACACTGATGCATTTCGTTGCTTTGAAAGGGTTTTTTAAGTACATGATTTTTTTCCTTTTTTTTTGTGTGTGTTGTTTTTTTTATAGGGCAACTATATTAAGTTACCCGATGTGTTTTGACGTTTCGGTAGGAATGGAGAATGCCCGATGGATCGGCTAGGGCTTCGTAATTTGGATTTTTTCTTTTTTCGGTTTCTTTTTAAGTTTTTATTATACTCTCCTTTGATTTAACAAATATGATGAAAACTTTATTTTGTAAATAGTTTTTGAAAGTTTTTATTAATAAATATTCTTTCGAATTTTCTTTTTTTCTTTTTATATAGTTGTAAATAATATTTTGCCACATTTATCTGATTTCTATTTTGTTTAATAGGAACTTAATTAATTATATAACGGATATAAAATAATACTTATTTTTTCTTATTACTTATTTTTTATTTATTTTTGTCTGCTCTAATTGAATCAGATATTATTTTATTTTCATTACCAACAGTAATTTTCGGTTGTGGTATTTTATGCTTTCCCGGCGCCTTCACACTAACAAACGACTCATTGCGAGCCTGTGCATTAATAAAACTTATAGAAATCATTATTAAAGCAATAAAAATGATGTAAACATCCTTAAAAAGCTTTTAAAAACTTATTAAACATATCACTCTATTTATTTTTTACTTTTTTTCCCCAAATTATGGTTTACAAATATTTCTATAAATTTTATTAAATCGAAAATTGTATTCTTAATTTAAAGTTTTTCGGTCTCTTCTTAGTTATAAGCTACAATTTTGATTTATTATATTTCCATCTGATTTAAATTTTATGTTTTTTGTTCAATTTTAACAAATTACGATAAACTAATGAAATTAACTAAGAGCACAGACTTCTTAAATATTAAATTTAGCATTGTTTTTGCTAGATGAAATGATTAAAACCCCTTTATGTTTAATTATCTTCGTTAATTAAGGATTTGTAAGGACATTTATACCATAATTTGGAAAAAAAAATGGGAAATTATTTCTTATTTTTAGTTTCCCCTTAAATATTGTAAAAAAAAAATTGTCGGACATTTTTTTTAAAACCACTTTTTGTAAACGGTTCATTAAAATTTTTATAGGCAACGTAAAATTTTAATGTGACAGCCCAGGAACCGCGTATCCGTTCGCAGCAAAATAATATCCAAATATTTATAGAGGTTTGCGCGATGGATGATCCGCGCGAAAGCGCCGGGGAATAAGATAAATAGTTATTAAGCGCAGAGCCGCCCTTATTCTTCTTAAAGAGCCCCCAATATAGTATACCTTGTGTGAGCGCCGAATAGGTATATCGCGTTCGCATTATTCGAGTGTATTATTCGGAGCGAATCTGTCCATAAAACGCGAGTGAACGCACAAGCGCCAGAAACGGCACCTATACCAACCCACCGGTATCGCATTTATCCAAATCCGCCGGAGAACACCCACACACACATAGGGGCATGCAATATATCCGTATACATCAAGGTATTAGCCATACATTCCATCTCTATACGTATTGCGTTCATACTGTTCGGAATGTATAGTTTATACGAGTACGGAGTACGGAGAAGAATGAATATAGCGGAGCAGGCAGGTACTGGTAACAGTAGGTAGTATTTTATTCATGTCAAACACAGAACGTAAATTGAAAGATGGATTACATTCTCGTGCGCAAATATGTGTGGTAATAAAAGCTAGATTTTCCGGAGAGCGCGTTGCGGAATTATACGGCCGCCGTCGCAGCCGCCAATGCCGCTGCAGTGTGCAATGTGTGAGCGCGTCCTGCCTGGCTCCTGCACTTTATACTCCTTTGCATTCGCCATGCAAGAATAAGAACGCGCTGCGCTGCAGGAAAAACAGTTCAAATGGCTCTCTGTGCCCGCACAGAGGTTGATTACTGTCGCGGGCTCTGCACGACCCGAGAAACTATATGTTGATTTAAATGCGACCCAATTTTTGAAGCGACTTTAATGTACTCAAATGCAACTGAAAGTATATAAAAAGTTGTTGGTTTTGTACATAAAAGTTGCAAAAAATTACTGTTTTCTATTTATTATTTTTATTTTTACTTTTTTACATGTTGCAACTTTTTTTCTGCCTGTAAAATGTATAAATATTTATTTGTTTTCATTAGTAGCAAATGAAGGCTTTTGTTATTTTAATAAATTAAAGCTTGCTCTATTGAATATTTTTCATTACATTTATTTATATTTTTTTATTGTATGGAGATTTTAAAGTGGCACATGTCAATTGCAGTTTTATAAACTGCAATTTACGCTGCTGTTAATTTATTTTCTTTTTAATGCAATTTTATTATGGGCTTATTCGTTTTTTTTTTTTTAATTAATGTTTATGACTATTCAAAGCAAATATTAAAAATTTATTTTTTGTAAAACTGGATTAATTGTTTTTTAATGCAATTTTTAATTCAAATTTAATGTTCTATTTTGAATTATCATAGTTTAATTTCTTTCTGCAATCTTCGTAATTTTTACTGAAAAATTGCAATTGAAAATGATTTCTGAAATAATTTTAAATTAAATAGCCAATTTTAAACTTTAATTTAAGTTTTAAATGTAGCACTTTTCCAAGTAAAATTAATTAAAAATGCCTTTAAGATTCCTACTATATTAATACTGTTTTAGTTTTCACAGTTATTGCTTTGAACAATGCCTTAAAGTTTTTGCAATAAATAATTTTTAACTCAAAAAGTTTCTATATAAAAATCGAAATAATAACAAAATAATTGCTATTTCAAAGGTTATTTAAAAAGAAAATAAAAATTTAAGTGTGCCATTTAAAATGAAGCTATTGAAACGTCGAATTCGATTATTATATAATGTGTTTTGTGGAAAATTTTAAATTTATTTAGCCGTAACTTCTTTAGAAGTTAAAAATAATTTCAGAAACGATTTGAATCAATCCCCCTGTATTTTTAATTAATGAAAAGCATAAAGAAAAAAGTAATCCTATTAGATCCTCCCTTATTTCAATATTTTTTGTACCGCTTAAACATTTTCGCAAGCAAAAAAGACTTAATGCCGTTGATTACAGTAGCGAAACAGTAGGTGCACTTGCAAAAGCGGCGGTATTACTTAAAAAGCGCATAAATTTAATGCCGAAACTCTATTTACTATTCTGCTCTACTTTATTATGCAGCAGCAGCAGCAGCAACAGCAACAGCAAGGAGTAGTACCAAACGAAGTAACGTACGCCGAGCTGTCACTGGTGCGTCCCAATTCCCTGGACGCGGCCGCCAAGAACGGCGGTAACCAGTACGGCACTCTGAGAGCCGAACCGACTATATACGCTCAAATAGACCACAGCAAGAAACCGCCGTTGCCGCCTCCTGCCGCCGGACTGCTCAAATCGTCGTCGCCGATCGTCTCGCCGGTCTCGTCGCTCTTTCCGCTCTCCAAGCCCGGCCTGTACCATCGCGAAGTGGTCACTGTGCGGACGCCTCTTATGGGCTGCCAGCAGGAAAGCTGCGTCTAAGTCTTCATTAGACGCTGCTGCGTTGTAAATAATTAAATAATTTTATTAGAAATAAAAAAGGGAAAGAGTTATTATTGAAAATTCATTATCGGAGGCCCGTGGACCTAAAAATGTGGACAATAAAATTGTGAGTGAATTATGTCTTTTAAAAAGAGGAGAAATTTTAAGCAATAAATTTCAATGATGGTGGATATTATTTTTTAAAGGTAAGAATGGTGGTTTAAGTGGGAAAAATTGAATTTTGTGGCGAATTACTAAAAATATTATTTGGAAAGTTCCTGTTTCTTTTTTTAATTTATTATTTGTTTAAAAAATGTTTCTTATATTATTTTTGCGGAAAGTTTAAAACTGAAATATTTATTGATTCAGTATTTCCAAAAAATTGCAAATAGGTTATTAAAAATAATCATTTAATTTAATTTGTAATGTGACCAGAAAATATCTTTTTTTTTTAATTTAAATTGCAATCCTAGAAAAAATTATTTTAAACTAAAAATTTCCATTAAAAATAAAAACTTAAAATGCAGTAAAATTTAATTACCCAATAAAATAGGCTGAAAATGCATAAAGTTCTTTAATAGGAAGTGTTTTAATTAATTATAATTAATAAATGTCAGCCTTATCATATGCACAATGCGCAAAGTGAAATTAATCCTCTAATTTTCTTGATTAATAATTAAAAAATTTCCATTTTTCAACGGAAAAAAAAACATGAAAACTTTGTTTTGACGTATAAAAAAAATGATTTCCTTTTATCTACAAATCTCACAGAAATAAAAAAAGTTGAAACATAAACCCTTTGAAGTACTCTAATCACAATAATATTAATACTAACTGATTACATTAAATTATTTTTAGTAATTCGACCAATCTAATTACCCATTTTTCCCAAATTCTTGCGTTTACCTTGTCAAGGAAAGCATATCTTTTTCAAGAATCTCTAAATGATTTATTACTTGTGATTCTTGTGAATAAAACGAAAAATTAAGAAAAAAATTTATGTAAAAAAAAAGTAACAAATCTATTAACAGCATATCTTTGTTCTTAATGAATTCTTAATTAATTGTAAATAAACTTTCTAGAGATAAACCATTTTTAATGTTGTTAATAAGCCCCCGAAAGAAAAAATAATTTTTACAAATAACTTTCTGGTAAATCTTACTAAACGATATCCTTAAAGAATAATAGCTAATCGATAAGTAAACAATTATCATGACTTGAACGTACATATTTTATAATTAGACAAATAATTAATTAATGTTAAGCAAAGGTGAAGAAGTGTTATTGCCCATCAGAATTATTTTTCGACCGAATCTCGTATAATACATTATTATCACTGTATATTGTATATCTTAAACTGAATTTAAGTATAGCACAAAAAAATTCTAATTGTACAAAGTGTAAATATCTACACCATGAACAACCAACCAATGCATAAAAATACATATTATAATGTGTATCTACTAAATTTACTAAATGTGATCGATATCATTGTATTATTATTACAAAAAAAAAATGTACATTATACAAAACATATAACAGAATAACAGAAAATACCTAAGATAATTTTATTACAATGTCATCATCGACTTAGGATATCATTTAAATCAATTTTAATGTTAAGACTTATTATGTATACCCATTTTACATTCGATTTTTCATTCGTTAATAGCTTTATTTCGACTTTTTATTGTCCTACAATGTCTATTTGTACTTTTTTTACTTTGTAATTTACAACGATAGTTAATTTCTCTGAAGAATACTTAAATAAATATAATAAAAATTGAAAACCAAATTGGAGCAACAAAAAACTGCAATATTTTCAAATAATATTTCTTGCAAAAAAAAGGTTTAAATGGTTTTAAAGATATTTAAAAATTTAAAGGGACAAATTGTAGCGACATCTACCAGATAAATCGTCAAACAAGTAAACATTCCTGTACAATTGTAAAGTGACCTCTTGTAAATTTGACATTGGACACTGGAAACTACTGACACTGACAGTATCAATTGTACCATGGAGCAATGAGCAATTACTTAACGTTTTTTGTCTGTGTACGTTGTGTTTGGTCAGTTTACAATGAGAAAAGTTCACAGTTGCAACTAAATTAATTGCCAAATCCCAAGTTCACGTCGAAAAAGTGATTACCTTTGTACATGCAACGTGTAACCACCTCAATTAAAAGCGACAAGTGTCCGAACGACTAATACCGTTAAAATTACATCAATTATTAGCCGGATATTTGATTTAATCGTTTCGTAAGTATCTCAGTTAACTCTTCCGTTCATTAACGGCTCCCCTTGGGCCCTTATTTGAGTGGCACCTCCTAATAATAAGCAGTAGGAGCAACAAAAAAAAAAGAAGTGAGCCTTCATTCAGAGCAGAGCGATAAAGCACTTGATTGTAAAAGATTTCAATTGGATAATCAGAGTGTTACAATGCACAGAGCTACACACACACATAACTGTAACAATTACCCTTAATTTAATAACGTCTATTTTCAGGCACTTGACTTTTTGTGATCAGAATCTGTTTACATTGCTCTGTGTGGACACAGAGAGAGAGCTGTTGGACCAGTATAATATGCATTTACTGAGTTATCTGTGCTTCAAATAGAATGATAAGCCAGTGTTGTTTATAATCGAAGAACAAAGATGTGATATGTAATCACAAAATGCTAAGCACCAAATTTTTAGTACTAATAATTACTATTTTTTTAAATTGCTTACTAGTTTTAGGTAAGTTACTAATTTTTCTGTTATGTTTTTTTCATTTCATTATTTGTTTATAAATGTGAATTTTCAATTGCATCCTAGGCACTGATTGTAATGTTGAAAAGGAACTGGTGTCCAGCACTTGTTTAGAGAATGAGAAATGTGCTTTGGAGTATCACAGCAACATCGGCACCTGTATCTGTCTGGACAACTTTGAGAGGGACAATGAGACGGGAGCGTGTGTCGGCAGAGCGTCACCTGTCCAGCCGACGAGTACAGAGAGCCATCCAGTCGTGTGGACGCTGATGAGCCTCATCCTGATTGCATTTGTGATAGTAGCCATTTATTACAGCCATAAATTGAGACTGGTCAGTTGGGTAAGGTACAAATTGAACCAAAGATATAACAGAAATTTCGATGATGTAATGATCGGACAAGATGATTAGGCCGTGGCCATGCTCATCTTCTTGCCACTGTTCTCTTCTGCTAATTTATTATTGTGGCATAATTTTAATTTCTGTTGTCGGTTGCATTGATGGCAGACGCAGACAACCTATTTTAATCAGTTGATTGATTAACATTATTGCTCTTTTTACTGTATAGTAATGGTTATAAGCAAAAACTATAGTTACCAATAGATAAGTGCATTTACTGAATTGTTATATGGATTTAACTAATTAATTAGAGGGAATAAAATTGTATTTATTTATTTGGTTTTTGTTTTGTTTAAATAATAACCTTTATTTTTATGAAGAAAATTTTAATTGTCTTTTTATCAGCAGCAAAATGATTTTTTTTTTTTATTTCTAATTTGCCTTGAACTTATTTAAATGCTTCAGTGGTGAAAAACTTATTTTGCCGTGAATCTGTTTAATATTCGTTGTTTGCCACTTCAAACCAAACAAAATTACCATAAAATCCATATTGTTTCACAAATTAATATCAAGTATTTTAATGGTTGTAACTGAAATCAAATCGACAGCCGTGAAACGTTCATCTTTTATTTTAAAAAGGGACTTTTAACATTAAATTTGTTTTTGTTTCATTGTAACTTGTAACAAAATGACTTTTTTTTAATCAGTTCTTTATTTACTGTATTTGAAACCTTCTGGTTGTTTCATTTCCTTCAGAATCGCATTTAAATTGTTGAAATTCTTCGGCATTCTTCAAATAATGCGGTAAATTTGTTGTACTTTGAATAGAGGACTCGTCTTTTTCCCTGAAACAAAACCATCATTAATATTTTCATTTATTATTTACAGATATAAATTAGGATTTTTTTTTTTATGAAAATTTTTAATTTTTAAAGTTTCTCTTCATTTTTTTTAATGCCTTTTTTCTGTTTTTGTCGTATAAATTAAAAAATAAAATTATTCATTTGTTTACAAATAAGAAACTTTAAAAATTAATTAAAATATTTAGCTGAAAATGACTTACAACAAGGGAATTCCTTTCTTTTTGTGGACTCTAGAGACTACTAATACTACAGTAAAAGTAGCCAACATAGCAGCCGCCATGCAAGTCCACACAATCAGTTGGTCATCAACGGTTTTCAAATGGTATTCAACAATTTGAAAATCCCCAAGAATGCCTTTGTAACGATTCCACATTTCCTTTAATTCTTCGCTGTTCAATTTATATTTAGCTGTTTTGTCTTTTTGGATAACCGGCACGGCAAAATTTATTGCGACGTATTTTTCGCTTTCTGGCCAGTTCAAAGGGCTTGCTGTTAAACTAACAATTATTACATTGCGTTCTCTGAAACAACAATTATTTACTAATTTTGTTTTCAATTTTTATGTAAAATTTTATATAAAAATTAAATTTTATTACGTTATCGGTTTTTCCAAAGCAATCATTTTAATATGGCAAAAATTAAGAGCCATTTTCGCCACAGAAGTCCTAAATTTTTGCAGAAATGTTGGACTGCTTAAAAACTGATGGTACCGTTTGTTGTAGGTGTAATAATTATTTTGCAACAGTTCTTTATCAGTCACGTAAGCAGTGAAATAAACATCGTCTTCGGGTTTTAACTGTGGAAATTCAGTGGTTGTTGGTCGTTCCGTCGATTTTTCAATTTCAGTATCTACAAAAATTACAATTTTGCTTTTGGAAAAGCAATTTTTTAAATATTAATATTACCGTCTTGTTTGTAAGTAATTTCGAATCCAGAATCACAAATTTCTTCAGGATTTCCTTCATAATTGTACTTTATAAAAACAATGTTTGAAGATATGCCCATTAAATAACTGTCTTCTATTTTGTTTAAAATTAGGGCTCCATTTCCTTCAGTATTGAAATCAGGACCTTAAATGTAACCTTAATTTTTAGTATTTTTGTTTTTATTACATCTGTATTAATAACATACCTCTTTTTATCAACAAAAAGTCTTTACTGTTAATTTTTGATTTGAAATTTTTTACTTCAATTATAAGTTTTCTCCCCATGGGGGTGGATATTTGGTATTCTGAAGATTCGCATTTGTAGTTTTCTAATGTATGCTCCTCTTGATCGTCAGGTCTTAATTGTATTTCTAAAACTAATTTTAAAATGTGTAATAACCATTTTTGACGGTTTTTAAAGGAAAATTATTTACCTTTTTCATGTGAAATTTGCAATAGAAATAATGCTACAATAATTGCAGTTTTGAAAAGATGCATTTGAGTTATTGTGTATCAGCCATTCATTTTATTAAACTAAAAATAAAGGTAATGGCGAATTTAATTTTTAATCAGGTTTATCAGGCTTAGTTTTTATCAATAATTTCAAGATAATCGCTTATTTTATTGTACGATTTAGGAGTTTAAGTTTTCATTGTAAATAAAAGGATTAATTTGATTACTCGTCATTAATTAATTATTTAAACTTTTACTTCATTTGATAATTATGTGATTTAAATGAAAATAACTCTTTTTTCGATATTACTGTCCCTTTAAATTTTAAATGGACCGTTCGTCCGATGGGCAACACATAAGTCTCCAATATTTTAGTTGTATTTTATTTAATTTCCATCAGTTGCTTTAATATTTCATTTATAATTTCCCATTCTGCCTTAAACGATTAATGTATTTCTTGATAAAATAATTTAATTTATTCTTAATTTGGCTTTTAAAAAAAATTAATAAAATTACATGCATTTGAATGGATAAATGCGCAATTTGCCCTTCAGCCGCAGCAATGGCTGCCTAACTGCTGCTTACTATGCACTTTGAGGTTAAGAAATCTATGTAAATAAAGTGCGGAAACAAAAAGTTCATTCAAGTTATGTAAAGTTTGTCGCTATACTGACTTATGAGATTGTTATCAGTTATTATTTCTATAAAAAGAACTGAGCGATAACAATGGAATCAATGTGCTCATAGAATAACAACGGAAACTCTACAACGAAACTCCTTTTTCTTTTATAATGTCTAGATTTACTTGATTTGCCCTAACAACCTTGATTTGAAGAAATGAATGATCTAAGAAAGTCCGCAGAGTATCTTAGTTATAGAAGCAGCGTACCATTGCGTCGTATAATTGTTGATTCATCTTTAAAGGCAAGCATTTACTATTCTATAGAATGCAAAAACAAAGAAAAATCGAAATTTTAGGAATGGCGCATTTACGATTGCGGTCCGAAAAACATAAAATGTCCTTTAGTCTGCTTACCGCCCGTATCGGGCACCGCTGATGTGTTCTTCAAACAGGCGCTGGCCTTATCTGCCAAAGGAATCAGAGTGATATCAGCAGAAGCTCCTCCACTGTGGACAGTGAAAGACTGGTGCGAAAGCTTTAGAAAACTGCTGGACATACTGGAAGTGAACCAAGTGCACTTATTTGGTGCATCTCTGGGCGGCTTTCTCGCGCAGAAATTCGCCGAGCACACTTATATGTTTCCAAGGGTTGCATCGCTGATCCTGTGCAATACTTTCACTGATACCTCAGTCTTCAAAAATCATACCACTGCAAATTTGTTTTGGATCATGCCTTCAGTTGCTTTGAAGCATAAGGTTATGGGAAATTTCGGGGCTGACAAAGTCGATTCCGATATTATAGATGCTATAGATTTTATGGTTGATCAGGTATTTTTGCAATTTCTTTACTTAAAAAACAATAGAAAAGAAAATATGAATATTTTTTTTTTAGTTAGATGGTTTGAAACAAAAGGAATTAGCTAGTAGATTGACTCTAAATTGTCTTCGCGGATATGTAGAGGCTCATAAATTACGGGAACTGCCAGTAACTATTATTGATGTTTTTGATAAAAGTGCCTTATGCAGTAATGTCATGGAAGATCTGTACAAATGTTACCCACAGGCTAAATTGGCTCATCTCAAAAATGGAGGCAACTTTCCTTATTTAAGCAGAAGTACTGAAGTCAATTTACATCTTCAGGTGAGTCTAATTTTGACTTCTTTTTTGTAAATCAATTTTTATTTTAAAACGAAAAGTCAATTATTGTTTCATAAAAATTGATTTACAATGTTAAAATATTTTTAACTTTTAAATTAGTTAGAAATTGGTAATTTTTAATGGTTCATATTATCATTAGAGGAGTTGTTTTATATTATTTTCAATGTGGTAGCAATTCCAGTAATACCAGAAGTCGTTTACAACTTTATTTTGATTCAATAAAATTGTAAATTTAGTAGTTAAAAATATTTTAACGAAAAGCTTTATCAATTTACCATTATCTGTAATTTTACTCATTATAAATGAGTTAAAATAATCTTCATTTTGCAGATACATTTGAGTCAGTTTGAAGAAACTGTTTATTCCTGCTCAAACACTTCATTAACGAAAAGGTGATATTAACATAAAGGTAACGAATTCCATTTATAATTAATTAAAAATCCTCTAGTCTCAATACCTCAAGCTATACTTTTCTCCATTGCGGTACACCCCTGTAAATCCGATTAAATTTTAAATTAAAAAAAAAAAACATTTTGTGAAACAGCAGCAAAATTGAATTTACTTACAATTTCCGAATGGTGTTTAAATTGCACTCGGAAGCAATCACTTCTGGGTCTTTAGGTTTGGAAATCCTCGCCAACCATTGTTTCGTTGGTTTAAGAAGCCTATTCGGATCTCTGCTAACCGTAATCTGCGTCACGCTTCTTCTCAAAGAAGGAGTTTTCTCATTTGTCCTATTGAAACGGACATTTTGCATTTTTTCTATGAAGCGAACATCCTGCGTTTGAAATTCCTTAATTAATCTGTTAGCCATCAAAGCTCTGAAACAATTTATTAATTTTTTATTGCAAAAATTAATTAAAAATTTAATAAATAAAAAAAATTAAGAAGAAAAAGTCGTACTTGAAATTTTTCATTTGTATTTCTTCGTCTCTCACGAGACTTTCTTTAGCCTGTTGTTCAGCTTCCCTGATCTGCTTCCAATTCTCAAGCATTTTCTTAGTTTCTATTTGTTTCAATTGCTGTAGAAACATTTTCTGTCGTTTCGTTTCCTCTTCAGAAACGCGGCTTTTAAATTCGTTTATTTTCCGTTGCTCTTTTTCCCTTTTCCACGCCAACAACCTCTCCTTTATTTGCTCTTGAGTTTCAGCTGGAGTACTCTTCGGAATTGAACTGATAACTTTCTTACTGATAATTTCATCGCTTGCTTCAGCATCTGAATTTTCACTTGGTTTCTTCTCCGAGCGCCATTTTTTCAATGCTTCTTTTCGGCTGTTTTTTAAATTCATATAATCATTGTAAAACTCATTGTGCTTGGCAATTTCCTCTTTGCTTATATCGGGAAATACTTGGTTTACAGCCTTAACTAATTTATCGATTTGTTGCGGGTACTTTTTTCGTAATTTTAGGAAAACCAAGTGGTCGTTTGTGGACCATCCATCGGTGTGTCCTCTTTCCTTTAAGAAATTATCAAAGTCTTCGACTTCTCTGTAGACAGTGCTGCCTGATATTGATTTGGATCTTGTGCGGTATTTTTCAGTCATTTGGTCGATGTTTAAAGGTTTGAACCAACTCGAACAACTTTGTGTAAAGTTTTCCACTTCTTCAGTGAGAAGATTTTCTTCTTCGTGTAATTCCTTCAAGCGTTTCTTTTCATCTTGAGAAATCGCTTCGATGTCTTGTTTTATGTTTATTAATGTTTGTTTCAGTTTATTCAGATCGAATTCTGCACTTTTTTCTTGCACAATGCTTTTTCTGAGTTCATTCAATTGCTCTTCGGTTTTTAGAATCTTTTCGCGGCTTCTTTTGTTCTCTGTTAGTCTGAAATTAAATTTTAATGTTTTGCAAATTGCTAATAATATTTGAATTTTCACCTTTCGTTTTCCAGTTTCAAAATGAAAGCTTTTAAACCAGCGTTTGAATTGCAGAGTTTTTCGTTAATTATTTCTTGCGTTTTTTCCATATTTGCTTGGATATTTTTCAGTTTGTTTAATTCCATTATTTGTGAGTTTTTATTAGTCATTTTCCTATAGATTTTTCGGCTTTCTAGCGTTGTATTTAGAGCCCTTTGACGCAAACACAAATCTATCAAATTAGGAAAATTGTTTGTTTTGTTTGATACTTAGTTTTGATGCTTGTTTCCATAACAACTGGAATAATGCCCCGTTAAGTTGTAAATTTTGTGCTAATTGATATATTTATGAAGCTTTTCTCTTATTTATTGCACATCTAAATAAACAAAGCATAAATTGAAAATAATAATACTTTTCATTAATTTTTCAAAAAGTGCGCTAAATTTGAACTTCAATTTGACAGACTTGGTTGCTGTCAAAACAAAGAAAACCTGCCGCAATTTTAGGTTAACATTAATAAAAATTCGGTTTTTGCACTAAGAAAATTAATTATTAACAATGTATTCTCTACCGAGAGCTCGTTTTCTTACGAAAGTGATAAATCCTAACAATATGGTAAGCAATTTGTTTCCATAAATAATTTAAACTACAAATCTTGCACAATTTCTCAGAAAGTTGCTAAAGAAATTGCCAGATATCGATCTTCAACTCCTATAAACACTGTTATAATGTTTGTTCCACAACAAGAAGTGAGTATCACATTTGCTAATATATCTTTAATACAAAACTTTTACATTTACAGGCTTGGATAGTTGAACGAATGGGAAAATTCCATCGAAAACTAGAACCTGGTTTAAATATCCTTATACCCATTCTGGACAAAGTAAAATACGTCCAGAGCCTAAAGGAAATAGCAATAGATGTTCCCAAGCAAAGTGCAATCACATCAGACAATGTTACACTGAACATAGATGGTGTTTTATATCTTCGAATAATTGATCCCTATTTAGCTAGTTATGGAGTTGAAGATCCGGAATTCGCCATCACGCAACTAGCGCAAACTACAATGCGATCCGAGCTAGGCAAGATTTCACTGGACAAGGTATTCAGAGAACGAGAGAATCTAAATGTGTCCATTGTGGACTCAATAAATAAAGCCAGTGAGGCTTGGGGCATAACATGTTTGAGATATGAGATCAGAGACATCAAATTGCCGACAAGAGTACAGGAAGCAATGCAGATGCAAGTGGAAGCTGAGCGCAAGAAGAGAGCGGCTATTTTAGAGTCGGAAGGAGTACGCGAAGCTGACATCAATGTTGCCGAGGGTAAAAGACAAGCAAGGATCTTGGCATCAGAGGCTGACAAGCAGGAACAGATCAACAAAGCTGCTGGTGAAGCAGCCGCTATGTTGGCTGTTGCAGATGCCCGAGCGCAAGGCCTTAAATTAGTTGCCAACGCTCTGAGGGCGGATTTGGGACCGAATGCAGCCTCGTTAAGTATCGCCGAACAATACGTGGGTGCTTTCAATAAGCTGGCCAAAACGACTAATACCCTGATATTGCCTGCCAATGCTGGAGATGTGTCTGGATTAGTTGCTCAGGTATTTATTAATCGATTACTGAAATTGAAAATTGTTTCTTAATGTTCTTCGAAATGGTTTGGTTTTCTAGGCTATGACAATTTATAATAAAGTGGGAAAAGCACAAAACCCGGAGCCGGTGGGCGCTTTAGAATTAAATACTAATGATATTAAAACCGAAATTCTACCTCCGCAAAGGGACGAACTCGAAGAGTTTTTCAGCGACGAAGAGGACAAAGCAAAGTTCATCAAGGGGAATTCCAGTGGGCAAGTTAAAGATAAATAGGTAATGTTGTTATAATAACTTTCGTTCAATTGGATATTTTTCATTTAAATGTAAGAAATATTTCAAATTTATCGAAAAGTTAAAGTTCTGTTTAGCTCTGAAACTTGAAACATTTGTTCCATTTGTTTGAAATTAAAACAAAAGTTTTCTGTCGTTTCGTTGTTGCTAGGAAACCAATTCCCTGAGCAAGGCATTTTTCAGAGTATTTTTTTTAACTGTTGGTAAACTTTTATTTTTATTTTTTATTAATAAAATACATTTTTCTTAATAAAAATACAAAAAAGCAACATACAGACCAAATAATAATTAATAATCGTAATGTTGATTGTGTATTAATTGTTTGATGTTTCAGAGTTAAGGTTAAGAGATCCAAGAATGCTTGTGTGATTTTTGAAGTTTCGAAACAATTGATATTTTTTTATGTCAAGTTTTCCTAATAATCAACTTTCGAAAGGATTTTTTTGCATAATCTCCCTTTGCCGCCTTCAATTAAAATCGTAAAGTATACATTCGAACGACTAGCGACGTTGGATAAAATTCTACGCACTTGTTTTGGCACAGCAAGTGATCCTAGAGAGAAAATTGTTTTCGTGGAAATTGTGCAAGAAGCGAAGAGTTTTTCCCGTGGAAAATTGAGCGTTAATCGATTCCAGTTTGGAAAGAGCGGCATCTAGTAAGTGGCGGCCGATTTAGTAGCATTCCTTCGGCGTCGTCGTACGTCGTGCAACCAGTGCGTCTCACTCTAGCGCATCGGTCGAGTGCTTACGAGGGACACGAACGGACGGACGCGCCACGATTGGGGAATAGAATCGCCTGGCGAGGAACCTTCTTTTCGTGCGTTTTTCCGTGTCGGTCGAGTCGTAGTTGCCAGTCAGTCGCCGAATAAAACGTTTAGGTGGTTAAATTGCTTGGAGTGAGGTGAATTTTGTAAGAAACAGTATAAACGTGAGTATTGCCTGCTAGTTTTTCCTCCACTTGTTAGTAGTCCCTCGCGAAATCCCATGGCCCCGTTGCCTTAGCGTTAGCAAACATTGCACCATTCCCAATAACTTGGCTCCCATTTCTCTTGGCCCATATATCGTGTTTTCAAGGTCCTCAGTAATTCCACTTATTCGTAGCGCCCGTCATGAAATTCAGAATGCCGAGTTACATAAAGGGCACACTGATGTGATTGCAAACTGGTGTCCATAATTTCATAGTTTTATTGTCCTGTCGCGTGCTTGAGCAGCTACGCTGTGTTTCGCTGTCGCATCGCAGATTGTCTGCTTGCTTGCTGGCTTGCTATGGGGACATGTTTTTCCGTTTGAGGCAACGACATGCTGCTTTCATCCATTAGTATTTCGTGCGGCTGCTATTCGATGAACGAAATGGCCCTCACCTTCTGCATGCGTTTCCCACAAATTCGAAAGCCTTGCCGAAAAAACAATTCGACGTTCGATGACCTTAATTTATCCGTTAGTATTTTCGAGTGTGCCGCATATTTGCTGTGTGCTTGAGTATGTGTGAGAACAACGCACACATAAGCGCGCATTTTGAATGTGTTTAAACTTGATAGTTGATACGATGGCATTCTTCGCATCAAAAATTATTACGGAGAATACGTCTCATTTCGGAATGCTTACTGCTGGTTTTCCCAATCGGAGATAATTTACAAATAGATAATGTATTGCGCGCGTGTTTGATCCATATTTTCTGCTTTCGTTTGTCTCGCCAACGCGATTAGTTTTCCTTTCTAGGGCTCTTTTTTTATTTGTTGGAAATTTACTGTTTTCTTAGGGTTCTTTGTCATTGCAGTGCCTTGGTATTTGCTAATTTTACCCCATTAGCCATGATTCATACGCTGCTATCTCGCGTACACCTTTTGTCTTTATTTTATCGTGGCCGTGACGCAAGTTTATTGCATGAATAATTGATGAATAATTACAAGAATGGCAAGTGTACGTTGAGTTTGTTTTTTTCCCTCTTTTCCGAGGTGAACCATTAAAGTTTGAGCGTGTTTGCTAACAAAATTTCGATGCAAATTTACATGGGAAATGTTTTGGAAAGTTTTTATGCTTTTTTCGAGTTACATATTTAGCATTTTAGCGGTTGTTTATACAACAAAAGTGGTGGCTTGCTAATATTTATGATTAAATTTAATTAGCAAAGTTAAATTTATCAGTTCTATAGTTATTAACATGCTTTAACAGCCTCTTCCTAACAATAAAAACAATAAACTTATTTGCACATAATGCATATTTTCTAACAAGTAAATTCAATGAAACCTTTATTAATGAGGTTATCAATTTGAATAAAAGAAAATAAAATAACATTCTTTGTGATTGTCGGGTTATTGCTGATAATTTGTTTATAATTTCAGAAATTTTTGTATGAGTCAAAAGGTAGAAAAACCAGTTTTATCCGGTCAACGCATCAAGACCAGAAAAAGAGGTACGGATTTTCTTAATAATTCATTATTGACGGAAGTCGAATGGAAGACTCGTTCAATCGGAGGCTGTGTGTCACCTTATGCACGACCCAACGGCTTCCATTGCGCGAATCTGCCATTGATAATACACTTGGGCATTAGCAAAATGTGAAGAATAATTTGTTTCATTGCAGATGAAAAGGAAAAGTACGATCCAGTAGGGTTTAGAGATGTGATAATCTCTGGACTTGATAAATGTGCTAACGACTTCGACGCTATAACTCGTCTGCTGATTAATGCTGGAAACAAATTAGACTATCGTCGATATGGCGAGTGTCTCTTCGACATCCTCATCGCCGGCGGCATTCTTGTTCCGGGTGGCACGCTATCGCAGGAGGGCGACGGGCCCGCCAAGACTGATGCGTGCATCTTCAACACCCCCGATGATATCGACATAGATATTATGAAAAACTGGGAACAGGTGTTTATTAATGTTACGCGCCGCTACAAATATCTTGAGAAAATTTTCCAAGTAAGTCTTCATATTATTATTATTTTTTAGTACGTTTTTTAAGTCTTTTCAATTGTTTTAGTGTTGTTTTTGTTGATTAATTATTCCTAAAGTATTTGTTGATATGACAGTAACATTTTATTGTATTTATTGTTTGTTCGCAGGATGAAATAAAGAAAATTTTACTATTTGTGAAGTACTTCACGCCCGATGATAGGAAGAAGCTGTCGGTGATGGTCTCGCTGTGGATCTCGAACGGCAGCATCCCATTCAATGCCGTCCTGGTGTTGAACAACTCTCATTTGATCAAGGACCACCTGGCCCTCGACTTCCTCATCGATGTGTTCAAGTGGTGGCGCCTCGACAAGGGCGTCGCCTCGCTGCACTCGGCCATCAAGAAGTCCAACATCGAATCGCATTTAATCAGCTTCGTGCCCGACTCGAAGCAGTCGATGCAGTATTTCCGCAATGCGTTCCAAGAGAACGGTCTCGACGAGATCCTCAAGCTCTACAACGATCAGCATCAACTGCAGGCGAAGAAGGAGCTGCAGGGCATGCTGGCAGACGGATTGGCCGAGGGTAAGGCGCAGAAGGAGATCGTGGCCGAGCTGAAGGAGTTCTCGGCCAAGGAGAACATTCAAGAGCACGAGATCGTGTGTATCGTCTGGACCACAGTCATGAATATCCCCGAATGGAATAAAAAAGAGGTGATTTTTTTTTGAGATTTTATTTACATTAATATATAAAAATTTTATTTCATCAGATTTTTTTCTAAGATTACTAAAAAAAAATATGCAAAAAAATTCAATTGCAAGCATGGCAAATTAAATGCGATTGAATTGCCAACTCGGTGTTTTTATTTTATTTTTAGATGCTTGGTTGTCAATGCAAGTAATCGTATAGCCGAGTTGGTAGAGTAATAATAAAACATCAGTACTGGCAACTGCACTAGTCCCACGTGCAATTGTTATCATGATTATGTTACAGTTTCTTCGTTATGTTATGTAAACAGTTTTTCCAAAGCTGTATCTTTGTTTTTAACTTTAACAAAAGGAAAAAAAAATATCAATTGAATACATTCTGTGAATGTTTTTATTTATAGGAATTGGTTACTGAGCAAGCAATGCGTCACCTGAAACAATACACGAGCCTATTCTCGTCTTTCGCCCAATCGGCACGTTCCGAATTGAACCTGCTGCTGAAGGTTCAGGAATACTGCTATTCGAACATGGTCTTCATGCGCACCTTCCATCGCATCGTGATGCTGTTCTACAAGAGCGACGTGATCTCCGAACAGGTGATCCTCAAGTGGTACAAACAGGACTACAACGTCAAGGGCAAGATGATGTTCTTGGACCAGATGAAGAACTTTGTGGAATGGCTGCAGAACGCCGAAGAGGAGAGCGATTCCGAATCAGGAAGCGATTAATAATAATTAAAGAGAAAAGAACAGAAGAAAAGAAAAGTACACGCATATACACACAATCTACTACATTCATAAACAAAAAAATTATCCACACTTACATTCATACATACATTGGAACTAACATAAGAAACATAAATTCATTAATATACATACATACAGCAGAAATAAAATCAGCGTAATTTTAATAAAATACAATAACTTAAGTATTTTTGCGACTAAATAATGTAAAAACAAATTGGGTAATATTGTTAAGTGGAAATTGCCCCACTGGAGTAAAACAAGAAGAATGTCGCGCCGACCCCCTCAATTGACCACTGCGAAAAAAATAATATGTAAATTCAAAAAAACAAAAAAAAATCGTAACATAAACAATTGTCATTCGTTCATCAAAATGCATACATACATGCATCTACTACATACAGAAACATAATCGCATTCGAACATATTGTAGGATCGTACGTACGTTTAGTTTATCGAACAGTGCCACCGATTTTTCCGTACACACTGCGCGCACTCGATCATACATACCAAGCGGAAAACAGATGAAATGCAAAAGTGTGGTGCCGGACGAATAATGAAGGAAGCGTTAAATTAATGCGTAGGAATATTGCTGACAAACATTTTTTCCCCTGTAATAAGTAAAAATATCATGATGAAAAACAAAAAGTATTTATAAAAAGTAAATTTTTGGTGCCTTACTCCTGTTGGTTTGTGGCATGCAGGTAGTGACCGGTATTTATCTTTCAACGAATTGCAATTGTCGACGTTGATTAATTATTGTATGGTTTTGCAAATGAAGTCATGTGAGTAAGTTAAAACAGGAACCCCGGTAAATTACTAAAGAAGCATTTTTCTATAGAATGAGCGCTCGAGGCATCGGAAAAAATGTTCGTTCTCCTTATTGAACACTTAGTATGATGAACAAATATAAACTAGATTTGTAAGTGCAGAATTGTCTAGCTAGCGTATTCCAATCGAGAGCAGCAATATCTTCGGTGTATGGTGGGCATGATGGCGACTGTTGCTTGTAAAAATTGTCAATTCCGAATCGAATAAAGTGAAAGAGGACGATTTCAGAGTTCGTCGTGTAGCCAGAATGACGCGCCAAATTGTTTCACACAGCAACAACAACGGTTTATTATTGAGAGAACTAAATGATGTGCAGAACATATTAACCATGCAACAAGTGTATTTTTTCTGTAATAAAATGTTTACTTTTTAATCTTCTAGTGTTATGGTTTCCAATTTAGGGCCGTCATTGGAGTGTCTGTAGGAGACGGGAAAGAGCTGCCATTTAAAATGCACGCGAAAAAGTAAGTAAAAAAGTTTATTTTTGTCGTTTTAATTTGTTTTATGCACTAGAGTTCTTTTTTAAATTTATATATTTTATTTTTTTAAGTCTATTATTCCAATTTCCAATGGCCAGAGCATTTTCACAGCATTTAGATGGTTAATTTAATAGTTAGGGTTATTTTTTTATTATTTTCAATAAGTTTTAAGGGCCTGAAACTGACGGTAAGAGATGTAGATTTCAAACTAATTGCAATTGAAGTTTCTTGTATCAATTCTTATATTAATTTTTGTACAGTTATACCAGTTGAGTTTTTTAAAGTAAGCGAAACTATACATTAATTAAAATCTAGCAGTCTAGTGGGATACGCTCAGTGCACTCAGTCAGCCGCCGACCGCTGCCCCGTATAGAGTGATGGAATATTCCGCGAGTTTCGTGTTTATTTACATCGCACCGCGTGTGTTTACATTTCTTATTCTTAAAGGATATAAAGGATTGATGAAGTAAGTAATGTTTTTTTATTACTTATAATTAGTTTTGAATTGTTTTTTATTTGTTTCAATGAGTTTAAGTAATTAATTTGTTAGTTAGGGTGGTTTTTTATTACTTTTAATAAGTTTCAATGAGTTTTAATAATTAATTTAGTAGTTAGAGTTGTTTTTTTATTACTTTTAACTAGTTTGAATTGTTTTTTTATATGTTTCAATGTA
>JASKGO010000209.1:0-23332 GCA_030556065.1 Holobus sp. GC000080
AATATTTTAAAAAGATTCTTCCGGTTAAGATATGGCTATAACCAAATTTTCAAATTCATAACTCTAATGGGAGCTTCAAACTCGTTAGGGTATGGTTTAAATCAATCACCCTGTATATATAAATACAAAACACTAAACGTATAATTTTAAGCACATGTTAAATTAATGCGGAATTCCCTTTGAACTTTAAATAGGTAAGCCATAGATATGTAAATAATGTTGGTGATGCCCTCAAAATTAGTATTCGCTTCGCGCTCGTATCACTCACACCCTCACCCTTTGTCCTAGATTTAATTGTTTTATAAACTGTTTCAAACAAAACGTACCGACAAATGCATATCGTCGGCTCTAAAGGTATTGCCGGACAGAGCGAAGAGTGTCTTTGAAGGGAAACTAAGCAAAGGACATGTGGAAAGAAGGGGAAAAAGGGGAAAAAGAGAGATCTCATGCATTGGAACATTGGAATTTTATATTGTTGTGTAAAACTTCTGTTCATCTTATTGGCATTTTTGCAAGCTGCCAACGGTGCAAACGATCCAACACGTATAAACCGCATTACCATTCTTCCATATTGTACTACCTTAAATTGAATATCGCTTGTTCTTAGGTGGTGTGGCATTTCCATTGGATGCCTCGTGAAGCAATTAAGCGAATCATAATAATCTCGATAAAATTTTACATGCGCGCACTTTGTGCTCAACAACGGAAAACAACTTTTTATTGGTCGCCATTTTTCCAATGTTAATTGCTTTGTCTTTTATCACTTAGATACTTACCGTCGAATCGAATTTTATTGTTTCGTTATTGCAATGTCAGCTGCTGAAATTGCTGTAAACTTTTACGTTACTTATATAATTTTTTTACAGACTTTTATTGTTCGATTCAGCATTTAGTTTAATTGCTAAATAATAAATATGGCAGTAAAGTTTAATAAATTAAGTAATTATTACTATATTTTTATTTTAAAACCTATTAAGATATGAAGGTCGCCACCATAAAACATTTAAATAGCATAAAAATAAAAATTGTGGCTCTGGCTTAATTATTTTAACAGTAATTAACTATTTTCTGACCGTTTGTCATTAGGTGCTTTTGCAAATGAAAAGTTCTAATAATAATGAATTTATAAAATCTTAAACAATTGACTGAACTTTGCTTTTTTTTTAAATAATCTTAAATTAAATTGTAATTAATCATTTAAAAAAAAATTAAATGTAAAATTTTTCTGGTTTTATTCTGGGTCTTTTTGTTGGGGTGGTTGTTACTGGTGAAAACATCGACGGCGCAACGTTAGCAGCCAGCGCGCTCGGACTATAGCCGAACGCGTCGAGTGTAGTCGAGACCGACTGCTGTCGAGTTTAACGTTAGCGCGTAACGTACTTTTCGGCTTGTGCTTAACTTACTAGTAATAAATAAAAGTTAAATTATTATTAACTAATTAATTATGTTGTTAAATTGTCTTTCAAATGAAACTAAAATTATTGCTCTAGCTTTATTAGTTCAAGAGTAATTAAATGTTTTATGCTCAGTAGCCATTGGATGGTTAGCAATAAAAAGTTCTCTTAGTTATTTGTTAATAAACTTTAAAATAACAAAGCAATCCTATTGATTTTTGCACTAATTTATTTATTACTAGATTACCTTTAACTATTCTAAACATATTATGCACTAAAACATTTGTATGAATTTTTATATGACAATTTCTAAGGGAGTGATTTTTTTTTAAATATTATTACAGTAAATAGATTGACAATATTAAAGTTTTTATTGAAATCTCTTATTTTTTTTAATTTTATTCAGTAATTTTTATAATATATTGTTATTTATTTAATATTATAAAATAGAAAAATAAAATAAACTGGAATTTCCAAAGAAATAGAAACGTTTCAAATGGTTGAAGAAATACAAAGTGTTTATTTGAAGAATGCCGACGTTTTCACGAGGGCAATTTGTATGGGGGGATCTTTTAGTTTCTCCTCCGGCAATTAATCTAAATATTTTGTGCTCTTAACATTAGGTCTCGGAAATGTAGCATAAATAGGTTTTTTTTTTCCGCCGCCGCCGCTGCTGCGAAGGAGCGGAAATTTATAGCCTACTATAAGCTTATAGCTGCTGTTCGATGCGCATTCGTATGCTTAGTTTAACACGTCCTCAGAACGGGCAGGACGAAAGTAAATGTTCAGAAGGGTATTTAGTGAATTAATGTTCGAGGTCTCTAAACACAATTGCGATCGATGAAGCCTCATAAAATTGATTTGATGCTCTCATTGCTATTCAAAGTGTCCCTCCATTTTCACACAAAGAATGAATAAGCTCAATCGTTATTGTTACTATGATAATTGCGATTCGCCAAGAGATGTTTCAACTTTTAATTACTTTTAACAATAGTAGTAATTCTTAAAAAAAAAAAAAAAAATTCGCTCGTTAAATTTGACGCTTTAATTAAATTTAATTAAAAATTTCACTAACAAAAGCAAAAAAAAACTTTTTGGTTTATTATAAATTTGTTAATAAAGCAGCAACGAACAAAGCATTATTCAATAAATGTGTTTTTGAGCCATCCATCAACTGATAATTTTATTTGTTGCCATTTTGACGTTGAGGAAAATGTTTATGCCGCCACAGAAACCGTCTTTTAATTAAATAAAGTGACAGTTTTATGTGCCAATGCTCAAACTAGATTAAAGAAGCTGTTTTTCTTTCGCCCCTTCTCACTCCTTCTCTTTAATTCAGTTTGTATTTTCGGAAGTTTTAATTAATATCATTAACAGCTAACTTGGTGGAAAAGTGTTTGCTTTCTGTACTTTTTGTACTTATTAAACGCTATAAAAAATTAAAAAAAAAAAAAATAAAAAACAGAAACGGATACGGTAAAGAAAAGCAAGCTTTCAGCAGTTGAAGCAAACAAAAAGCTTCAAATAAAATAAAAAGTGCCCATTCGGATGTCAACTACTACTACTACTTCTACTGCTAAAAATTCTCTTTTTTAACACCCAACTGCGGAGATTCTGTTTGTATGGCTCGGATGGGAAATACGGAGCGTTTTTATAAAATATTTACACCGTTTTTTCGCAAATGCGCCGTGGGAGCTTTAATAATATTTCATGCTTGCATCGTTTCGCAAAATCCTGCGAGCATTCTTTATATATTTTTAACCCTTTTTAAATAACTGTGGAATTTTAATGGGAGGCAAGAAAAAATAAGCTCCAAACAATTTTTAACAACTGCGGACCGAATTAAAAAAATATATATGAATACTTAAAAATTCATTTGTAAATTTTAAACAACAGCTCTAATCCGCAATGATTTTTCTAAATAAAGTTCGATTTTAAGGCGATTTAAATTTTATGTAATAATTATACAATGGTGAGGTGTGAAGGCGCCGGTCATTATTTTAATTTTAATGTTTGAATTAGCAGAGCTTTGTTTCGGTCGATTATTTTTACTAATTCCATTGTTATCATTTTACTGTAATAATTTTAAGTTAATTGCCTTATCATTTAATATTACTATGTATTTTGTTTTACTCGTTAAAAGTAAAATTTTGTTTTAAAGCTTATTTTGCATAACACATCCCAATAATAATAAATTATTTATTATTTTTATATTAAAAAAAAAAGTAATAAAAAGAATTTGTGGTGATTTTATAATATTTCTGGTTTGAAGGACCGTAACCAATGTGAAGGCGCCGGACAGCATATGTCATAATGATGACTTTTGGTTCTGTATTTTCTGTTAATAAAAATTCAAAGAATTTCATCTTTTTAAATTAAATAACATTGTTTTAACAATAAAGTACTTTTTCAATATAGAAAATATTTATTTATTTTCTAACCAACTAATAAACTGCAATTACATTTTATCATAATAAATCGAATGAAATAAATTTTAAACTAAGTAAATAACCAAGCTTAATTAATAGAGCATCTTGTTTTACAACTTACTACATTTAATAATCTCACAATAAAAATTTAAGATGTTTGTAAATAGAGTTTAATTCCTTTGCTATGCTACATTTCGACAAAGGCTATTTAATAACCTTTCTAAATCTCTATCTCTTTTGTTTATTTTAGCTGTTCGTGTAAATATTTAATTGCAATAAACAAAAAACATATTCTTATTGCATATAATAAAATGAAAGTACCGAAGAAGATTTTACATTTCAATACTTGCTACAAAATGAACAATAGTTTCGCTGTAATAACTTTGGCAGAAGCAAAAAAGAAGTGAAAACTTGCGAGTTTCTCCTGAAGTCATATAAATAAGAACGGGGGAACTTTACGATGATCCGGAATCGCATTGGAATTCTCTAGATCATTAAGTTGCACACTGTGCAGCATTATAAATTTATGAATTTTTCCGCACTCGTGACTTGCCGTGAAACACCACTAGCGGAGAAATTATAATTTTTTTTTTAAGCGCAACGTAAGCGACAAAATTAAATTCGCGTCCGCTGCTGGCTTCGGCATTGTGGCCGATGAAAAATTATTCTTTCGCCCCCGCATCGGTCATAAGAGTTGCAAAAATTAATCACTTTCTGTGTCGCAATTATATTGCGTTACTCTCCGTTGCTAAATTAAATTAAAAAGAGAATTTTTGCATTATATTTTCGCCGGGAAAGAAAAAAAGAAAATTTCAGTTTCGTGTAGTAAGTTTTTACAATAAAATTTCAGTGCGGATGATTTGAGTATTGCAATTTTGCAATCGCAATGGATTAAAGACAATTAACGAGATCATTAAACTGCACAGAGTGTTTGAACCGTCGTAGTGGATGTACGTACAAAAGGCATTGCGGCCCCCGAACGCATTATGGCTATAAATGAGACTTTATTACATTACAGCAGCAGCAGCAACAGCAGCAGGTTTAGGTGTGAAATCCGTTACATCGCAATTCAACTCAACACCCGCAATAAATTAACGCCGCAAATAATGTGCCCCATTAATTATTAATAATTCCCCCTAATGATCTCTCTCCTGTTTGTCGAAATTTATAATTGAAAATTCTCACGATGGTGTTCCCCATCGATTTTTTGCTTTTTCTTTTTCCTTTCCTTGCGTTTTCCACCACCATAATAAATAATAAAAAAGGGTCCGAATAGGAGAGCCCCAGCTGATGGAATTACAAGGTATTAAAGAAGCTTTACGGTATTTCTTCAATTAGACTTCGTTATTTTCACAAAGAACGCAAAGAACAAAGAAAGTGTTACTGAGTTAAGCAATTATTTCCGATTAGTTTCAGCTTTGTGATGTTCTTTTATTTTATTCTTTGGTTTTAAGTGAACCGCATTAATTGCAAGTTCCAAAATAATAATTTGAATTAAGGAGAATAAAAAATCAAATTTTTGCAAATTTAATAAACTTATAAAACTTTATCAATTACTTATGAAAGCATAAAGAGTAATTAGAAATTACCAGGCGCAACAATATTCCGAAAGTAATGAAAGTGATGCGCGCTAAATTAAGACAAATTATAAAAAAGGAGCGTCGCTGGCAGTTTCATTGCTTGCTCGGATAACAACCACTACATAAAAGAAATGCTGAGTGTACAGACACCTGCTTTTTTCTTGTGTGTGTGTGTAGAGATGTTCGATCCATCCATTAATTCGACAATGAAAAGGGGTGATTAGACTACAGTCAATATTACACCCGGTGGATTGATTTATTAAACATTTTCAACGGCGAAATTTTGCGATTACATAAACATTATATTAAAAAAAAAAAAAATAGATTGACGGTTGGTTAATCAAACTTTGTCAAATATATTATATAAATTGATGAAGTTTAAAATTACGCCGCTTTGCTTTACAAAAGAATGTCCAAAAGAAAAAGAAAAACAAAAACAAATTACAGAGAAACAAAACGCTGTTTAATAAAAGCACTCAGTTTCGGAGTTAAAAATGAGAAATTACTTCAGCTTTGCTAAATTCATCACTATTATAAACTTTTTCTGTTATTTTGCTGGAATTTAATTAAAAAACTGTTACTTTTCTTTGTGCTTGCATCGTCTGAAGCGAAGACTTTGTTGCGGTTTTTATTTAATTAAGTTAAACAAACGTGAAAATTTTATTAAATAATTGTTTGCTTTTTTTTTCTGAATTAGTTGCAAAAGTAAGACTTAAATAAGCATTAGCTTTGTATTGAGAGGGAATTTGAGGGTTGAATAGAACCAAAAATAGTTTTCTTGCTATATATAGATATATATAAACAGATATGTAGGATTGTAGCAAAGAGTTAAGTGAATTCCGCTCCGTGGCGGAACCACAATAAGGGAAAATTTCAGGACTTGCAATAAAATGCTTTCGCTACAATACTACGGTAAACTCGATTGTTGCAAATAAGTGGAACGGGCCGGGCCGTTCGTTCCAAAGGGAGGAAACGGTATTTCGGAAAAAAAAACGAGACGAAAAAAAAAAACTGCCACTGATATTTACCGTCAAAGTCCGTTAATTGCTTTTGCTGTTTCGCCTTTTGCATATATGCAAATCTGTGTTCCCCGTAAATCTCCATTGCAATTTCAAACGAATCCAGATCGATACTGTGCTTATACCGTAGCCAGTAAAAAGCAACTCGGCGAAAAGAAATCTTTCGAGAAATTTTAATTTTTTTATGCAATTTTTCATCATGTAAATTATATATAAAAAAAATGTTAAAAAGAAAAAAAAAGTTAAAAAAAATCCTCTTAGCTTAATTACAAAATAACAAAGAGACTACAAAACAAAAACAGTTTACTGTGAAGATCAAGCGTTACAGTGTGCTGACTAATTACCTTTTTTGTTCGTCTAATGTCTTTATAACAAGGACCAGAGTTTTCATACCAAGGAAAACCAAGTAAAAGGACATTTAAAAAACCTTCTTGGGATTTTTTTTTGGGTTCGTTTTTACATTGGCAACTTAATTACTCTCAAAACAAACAATTTGCATGAGAATTTGATGCGCAATCATCGAATATTTGAAGCAACTTTATTTTATCTATGAATGTTCACGGGGGCTGCTTCGTCTACCTCTAATGACAATAATTGTATTGGCATCGGAGGAACCGTATTCGAGATAAGGGAATTTGCCGAGTAATTAATACCTGTCTGGAATGTTCGGTAAGGTGAAGACAGAAGAGCCCTGGGGAAATTTTTACACTAAACTGATTAGAAAATGAGGCGATTCGCTTTTTCGATTTTTGCAATTACGCCAGACAAAGAACATGCTGATTGAGCAAGGGAAATTTCTAATTGGTCGTTATTAATCAGTCTAAAAATATAGTTTTCCCAGCTAGTGAAAAAAAAAAGTGTACTTCATTGAAAACTGAAGTAAACAACTTTAATAAGCCATATATTTGCAGATAAATTTTAAATGTTAGCTACCGTTCAGTAGCAGTTGCAAAAGCTGATTAAGCTTATAATATTTTCAGTACTTTGCATAGCTAATTCGCGATTGGGAAAGTTGTCTTCCCTTTATATGCAAAATCAAAGGAATGTAATGCACGAAGCAGAGATTATAGACTTTAATTGTTAACAAATCTGCCCATACTTGATTTTCTCCTTTCTCCGGTAAAAAGCGACTTTGACCCCCTTTCAAGTAGCCACTCAGTATCTAATTTTAATGATCAGAAGTATATTTGTTACATTTCTAGTAGGTACTTAAATGTTGAATTTTAAATTGTTAATTAACAGAAAGCTGCTCTTTTAAATACAGTAGTACGGGTTGAAATAGCAATTTCAATAATTTTTTTTTGTGTAAATCAATAAAAAACAGTAAATAATTTTAAAAAAATTAAGAGGAAATAATTCTTTGGATTATTTTTAAATAAACTTTTTGCTTTATTAAAACCGTTAAATAAATTAAATAAACCTCTAGATTTTAAGGATACAAAACAAATAGTTTACATAGTGTTGAGGTTTCAAATGAGTTTTAATTGTTTCATTAATTAAATCTATTTTCAGTCAGATATAATTTGCCAATCAGTTTAATTAACATGTTCAGCTTCTGGGCATTGCCGATCTGAGATTCATATATTTAAATTATTCAGCGATATATTTTAATTTTGGAAAATAAATCCATTTTTCAATTAAAATTTTAATAATTACTTTTTTTAGCTTTTGAAATGGGATATTTCTTTTTTCGAATATTAAATCGCACATTTCGAATATTAAAATACATTAATTGCCTTTTCTGAGAAAGTTTTAATGTGAGATTATTAATAAAGTTGCATTAAGTTATTAATCAATTAGATTATCAGTCCAAGTGCAATTTAAAACTTGCAATTTACATATTGCTTGTAAATAAATTTGTTTATTAAAAAAAAACTTCTTTCAAGTTTTTAAATTGTTATTTTTAACTTTAAAAAAACTTTTTACCTAAAAAATATATTTTTTGTGTGAATAAACTCACTTTACTGATAGTGAATTGGAATTGGAATCGAGTAGAAAATCCATCTCTTTAATCTGTTTCGCTCCTTAGATATTCGGGGGGTTGGTAGGTTGGTTGGTTGGATGGTTTGAGGATTTGACCAGTTTTATCGATTTCGGTTTGGTCGCCGTTAGTGTTTGTTGGGGTGCAGGGAAGCAACAAAGCAGAATAAGCGATTTTATGGCGACATTCAGAATTGCCTCAATTAGGTGTAGAATCAGTGTGTGTCCGCCTTCCTCTCTGGTAATGACATAAAATCTCTCTCTTGCGCCCGCCGCAGCGAATTGGGCGCGCACAAAAGCAATATGCCACGGTTTGGAGACCGACTCCCAATGGTTTCTAATCCGATTATAATTCATCATTCGTTTTAGTTTAGCTTCTTCCACACCGCTACTATTACATCTTTTCATCATTTTAAGAATCAAAAGTTTTCTTGGAAATTTCTTATTAAGTTAAGTGATTTTTCTTAAATACGTTTTTAAAATTTTTTTTTTATTGTTATATATTGAAAAAAAAAATGCATTCCACTTGAGCTAATTAATTTAGTAATTGAGTTTTTGTTTGTTTTATTTTCTATTTTATTTCTATTTCTAAAGAATACTCTACTCTAGGTTGTTGTTTTTTAATTATAAATAAAAATACCGCTGTAATTATAACTGAATTAATTACCATTATGGGATTTTCAACGATTTATCTATTTTTGTTTATTGTAAATAATTTTCCTGTTATAATTAAATTAAAAAAGTATTTAATGAATTCAAAATAAATAATATTTTCACACAATTAATATATAAAAATATCTTTTGTTGTTGTTTAATATTAAATATTTGAATATTTAAAAAGAGAAAATATTGAAAAATCCCCTGCTGATTTCACTATTTACTATACTTTAAGTCAATTAGTAATTAGCGTGGATATTGTAGTTTATATTGACATTTTACTTTTTTGCTTTTCTGCATGGAAAATGCCAAAAGGTTCATCGGATGAAAAGTTCACGTAACGTAAAATAATCCCCATTGAAACTTTTCCAGCGAATTTCAAGCGAATGGAAAACTATAAAATAAAACTTTCAGACCAGTGAAATCTAAAGCGACCAAAAAATAATACATTTTTAAGTACATAATAAAACAAAACACATAGAAAGAGAGAGAGAGAGAGAGAGAGACCAAAGAAGCCACTTCTTGCTTGAACTGGTCCTTTCGCTGTCCAATAGTACACTCAAATTCCATTACTTGGCAGACATGACAGGAAAAGTAATGATCGCGAGCCTTATCGTCGAACTGCAAAAGTGAAATATGAAGGAAACTGAACGTACATGAAGTGAACTGAATAGTCCTGGCGAATAGCAGTGTGGAAACTTACAGCGCTACATTTAATTCATAATTTACACACTTTGTCTTCATTACATTCTTACAATGTTTTTCTTCATATTTTTACTTCTTCTGCCAAAAAAAAAAAAGAAACTATATAATAAGTATTATCACTTAGAGATATAATTGGGAATCATGTTTCGAATTTAGAGGCATTAAGAGGCGTTAAAAGGTCCATCAAGAGTGTTATGGCTAATAAACCTTCTTAGTTTGTACTGTAAGCAAAGTGAGACGTCCATAAATTCTCGCCTGGGCTTATGAAAATTCATCAGAAACTTGACGAATTTGGTCTAAGTTTAAAACGGTTCTCGGCAAACATTTCGCCGGAAACTCTTGCCTCATCCTTTCCGGCATATGGGAACCACTGTGAGACTGAATACACCTGGGACTAATACGTGCTTTACTGCTATTCCCCCAGGATTCTTCTTCTTCTTCGTCAAATGTAAAATTATTGACTATAAAGTCTGCTCTTTCATTTTATTTACATTTTTTTTTCTCTCTCCATTCAATTCAATATATTTTATATTATGCAATTTTTTTTAGAAAAGTTTCAAAATTATTATTCATTTTTTGCAATAAAAATAAAGTTTTGATTTTAAACATTTGGGACAGTTAGTAAAACAATTAAAGGCGTGTTTATTAAATAATGTTCCAATTATAGTTTGGGGTCCTCTCGGACTTTCGGTTTCTGAAAGATTTATGGCGCGGAAAGCTATCTTCGTGCATGTGAATAAATTTGTTCGTGGATAATTTATGGAACTGCACTACTAACTAAGAGCTTTACGTTTCGGATTTGAGGCACGTGTGTATCTTAGTTAATTATAGTTATTAATATGCTTAGTTGATAGGAGAGTATCCGTATAAATTTTAGATTTGCTTCGTTTGCCTCTACTAACATAATCCAAAGATATTATATTCGTCAATGCTATTCATTCATATTCAACTTTAGGGGTCCTCATCGTTTATCAATATTCTGCTGGGGAAAATGTTTTTTAAAGAATTTTGTAAGGCCAATTAGGAAAATTCTTTAGTTTTTTTTATAAACGGATTCTTCCGTTTATATTAAAAAGAAAAAAAAAAGTTTAAGGCTTTTTGAGAATTTATGTGGTTCATCTAAAACAATTTATTTAATGAACAATTAATTTAATGTTTGCTTTGATATCTCAGTAATAATAAAAATTACTAAAAAAGATTGTTTAATTAACTTTTAAAGGGTAAAACTTATAAAAATAACCGAAAATTAATTTTTTTTAAAAGTAGACAATGCAAAACAAAATATTCTTTATGTTTATAAACAATATTCAAAATTAAATTTTAATTCTAAGCATTCAAAGAGTTTTTTTTATTATTTAAAAGCTTTAAAATCTTAATGCCCATAAATAACATTGCTACATTGGGTGAAAATAGTCGAAAAAAAAAAAAAAAGTTTTTCTAAAAGATTAAACGTGAAAGAAACAAAAGGAAAAACGGAATATTAAAAGCAGCGCAGAAATTCGCAACATGTAATGGGTTGCATTAAGTGCAAATTGAATCGGAATAAGAGATAAAGCGGCGGAGACATCGTATGGTGGAAAACGAAAATTTCCATTACTGTTATTTCCTATTGCTTTTGCTACCTCAGGGCTAAGTATTATACGTAAGCTGCGAATGCTGCGGTAGACTATTTTCCCATTGCTCGGCGGTTTGTAAATAATACACGCAAATTGATGTTTTATTGAGGGAACGAACATTGCATAAAGCTTAACGGCGTCAATTGATTAAATGGGAAATTTCTGCTGATATATCGCATTACTCTGTCCCAATCCCGTATAGGGACTACATATAGCAAGCTATACGATATGTATGCAATAAATGCTTTTGCTGTTTTTGCATTACCCCCCGGTAAACATTTTTATTGTGAGCGAAAGTCTTGCGAGCTTTTTAACGATCGCGCACCTAATTTATTGGAAAATTTTAATGATGAATTTTTCTTTGCCATTTGACAACCATTTTTTATTTGTTGATATGTTGGTATGTTGATGTATGCACTTTCGTTTCATCAACCATTCATTTAATTTCATTTATGATCATTAAATTAGGTTTATTTTAATAGATATTTGCTTCTCTTTAATTTATTTGCTATAATAAAATAATAAAAAGTAAATGTTATTTTTTTTATAAATTATTTTAATACTGGTTAAATTTTCTATTGAAAATCACTAAAATTATTGCTCTGACTTAATTAGTTCAGGAGTAATTAATTATTTTCTGGTCGTTCTTCATTGGAAGTTTAGCAATAAAAAGTCCCTCCAGAATTTTTTTGATTAAATCTAAACTAATTGACCGATTTTAATGGTTTTTTCACTTAATTATTTCAAATTCAATTGCCTTTAATTATATTAAATAAATTTTAAATTAAATCTTGTTTCTGATTTTATACAGGGTAATTTCATTAGGGGTGATATTCAATGTCGCAAACATCGACGGCGTAACGTTAGCAACAAGCGCGCCCGGACTATAGGCAGAGCGCGTTCAGTATAGTGGAGACCGACTGCTGTCGACTTTAACGTTAGCGCGTAACGTACTTTGTCAGCTTGTACTTGACTTACTAGTAAAAATTAAAAGTATAATTATTATTAATTAATTAAAAATCTAGATAAATATCCTTGAAAATAACACTAAAATTGTTGCATTAGTTTAATTATTTCAAGAGTAATTAATTATTTTCAGACCGTATGTCATAGGATATTTTGCAACAGAAAAGTCCACTTAGTAATTTGTTTATAAGATCTAAACTAACAAACCAATTTTTTTTATTTTTACATTAAATTATAGCATATTAAATTGTCTTCTACTATCTTGAACATATTTAACAATGAAATATTTGTATCATTTTATATTGGACGGTTCTTGTCAAGTCAGCTAAATGTGAAGGCGCCGGACAACACAAAAAACAATTTTTTACAGTTTTCGTTAAAATTATTGCAATTACTTTTTTATTATAAACAAAATTTGAGGGAAAAATTAATTATCAATAAATTTCTAATTTATTTAACTGTGTAAATTAAAATAAGTAGGAATTTAAATGCATTCAAATATAGAAAGAAATTTCCGGCAAAATCGAAACATTTATTTATGCAAATGCAAAGAGGAAAGAAAAACCGCCATTTAGAATCGCTTTAGACGTTCCAATGGAGTGTATAATTATTGTATACATATATATAAATAAGATTGCAAACAGTGTAAATAGCATTTTCCGCACCCTTAAACGTCACCCTCTTGAACTCAGGAATAAATGCTTGGAGCCTTTGAAACTCTCATAGTTTCTCTAGTACTACGAGTGCTTTCCATGCAAACTTCATTTATACCGGCATAAACTATACGTTCACCTCAAAGTTGTGAACAGGTAGAATAAGTGTGCAGGATTCCGAGCGTGCGTTCGATTTCAATGCGGATATTAATTAGAAATCGGAGTTTACCTTTTCGGATGATATTTCCTCAATTACCTAAAACTAAGTACATCCCCACTTAATTGCAGAATAAACAGATTCCAATATTCAGTTACACGTATTGCTCACATTGACATTTATTAGTATAAAGATATTAATTTAAATAAAATATTTATTCTTTCGTTAGATATAATATCTAACTGGAAAATTAAAGTGCATTGAAGCGTTTATCTATTTGTCGTGAACGGATATATTGACGATTTTCCAGCCAAGTAGATCCTTACGCGGTATTAAGTTTAATACTCGATAATCAAGAACATCGATTTTCGATTATTGATTACTGAAATAAGGAAATTGCATTTTCAACTTAATAAATAAACGAAATTAATAAATGATTTAATGAAATTAGTAATAGATTTTTATTAAATGATAATTTGTTGCTAAAAAGTCATAAAATGTTTGAAAAATAAATTTATATTTATAAGCATTAATAAGTCTTTAATGCGGATATTTTTTTTAAAGTAATTTATTATTTTTTGTAAACTTTTTAATAATTTAGCAAGAAAAAAAAATTGCCATAGAAATAAGAATTTTTTTTTTGGTCAAAATAAATTTCCCAAAGAATACTTTCCGGGAAAAAGCTATAAGTAATAAATGTGAAAGTCATCGAGTAATAATAGAAAGGGAAATAGGTTGTGAAGTTACATCGAGGAGAAAAAAAAAAGTTGAAAAGAACATCTAGTGGTTTGTACAATTTGAAAAATAAGCGATTCCGAACGAAACTTTTGCACAATGGAACATTTTTACTGTACCTTTACCCTCCATATGTTGATAGCTAAATAATAATTATTTTTCTTTTTTTTTTTAATAAATAAAATTCTTATTGTCGTTTCTAGGAACAGAAAATTCGGCCTACGCCTACGCCCGTTTTAAATTGTCACTGGAGCAAAATGAGGATTACAATTGTCATGCGAAGAGCTGTTGTTTATTGTTGTTTTGTCACCACCAGCGAATGTGCATCTGCTAATTCCGTGTAATATTCAAATGTGAAAAAAGAAACGGCAAAACGGTAAAATGAACTCGAGCAACATCCTCTTCGAGTCTTTCGCTTCATCAACCCACGCGAATTATCTCGTTTCGACGACAACGATGGACAATTATACCAACAATTCCCTAGTCGGTAAGTTTTCCCTTGTTTTTACATTTATTTAAAAACTAAATTAAATACATACAGTCAGTAGCATTAAATGCTAAATAGTTTTTTATAATCTAATATATTTTTTTAAATTTAAATAATTAAGAAAAAAAATTAATTTAATATTTATTTAAGCTGCAATTTAAAATAGAAGTTGAAAACTATTTCTTCAAACGTTTAATTACAAAAAAAAAATATATTAATAATACTTTCTGAATATAATTTTATTCAAATGTTTCAAAATTTTGGTTATTATTTTTAGAAAATCAATTAAAAACTAATGAAAAACTCCTAAAAAATGTAATAATGTTAATGAAAAACCAGCTTTAATAAATAATTCTCATTGGTAATACATATTAACTCATGTTTTTTTATTTATTTTTTCTAATAATGCCTCTAATGAGATTCTGGCTTTGTATTGCTGCAGTTGGCGATAGCAATCAGTTTATTTTGCCAGTGTGGCGGCAACTTTTATGGAGTATTTTATATACTGGAATGGTCGTGGTTGCCACCGGAGGTAATCTGATAGTCATTTGGATTGTGTTAGCTCACAAAAGAATGCGAACCGTCACTAATTACTTCTTACGTAAGTATTGCTATTCAAAAAAAAAAAAAAAAAAAATAGAAAGAGAAAATAAGGAAAAAATGCGGTAGTATTTTTATAGGTTTCGCTTTTACGATCGAATGTATTTACTTGGGGAATTTAAAATAACACTTTAGCTTAAATTGCACCCCTATTGACTTCTCACGCAAACTTTAACTATCTGTCCTAACTGATCTGTATTCGATTGCTTTCAAACTAATTTAGTTCTTAACTTTCTAATGGCTTTTACTATCAATTTCCAATTCTCACTTTAATTTCAATCCCTTCTATGGGCTTTAACTGTTTAATTATTTTATTTTTTTCCTTGTTTATGACCCTTTTTTTATTGCAACTTTACTATTTTTCTAATTTATTGAGCAAAAAGATGAATCGAGAATTGACAATATTGAAATTTTTAATAAATTGATGCTCATTAAATGCAATTTTATGCCAATCAATAAAAATATGAAATTTAATATTTTAAAAAGCAATATCCTTTTTCTATTTTTTCAGTAGTACAATTATTTATTATTAAAAAAATATAACTTTGGTAATGTTGGCTTAAAATGGAAAACTAATGAATTCATTCATTTCCAGTGAACCTTTCCATTGCTGATACAATGGTCTCCACATTAAACGTGACGTTTAATTTTGTGTACATGTTGAACTCGCACTGGCCCTTCGGTAAGCTTTATTGCAAGATATCGCAATTCACATCTGGACTGTCCATTTGCGCCTCCGTCTTCTCCTTAATGGCCATCTCAATCGACAGGTAACTTTTTCAATAAAGCTGCAGCTCGCTGCAGCAGGCAAAGGAAACCCGTAACTAATTCCCTTTGCTCCAATTTGCCACATCTACCACATCTACATTGCGGAGTTGGAAAATTTTGTTTCTTGCTTTTAATAGATTTAATTAAAAAAAAAATGTTCAATGGCAAGATGAAAAAAGAAATAAATTTCGGATGACTTTTTTCCCATGGCTTTTTTGCATAGCGCATCGCCAAAATCAATATTTACTGTGGAAAATTGCTTTATATGAATTTTCGCAACGCGTTGTACAACTCGAAAAAATTCTTTGCCTTATTTCATCTGCAATTGTTACAAATTTTTTCCCAATAAATTTACAAAGATGCTTTGCTCCCGTTACCATTTGCAAAGCTGTGACACTTTATTCTGTGAAATTTTCCTCGGCAAAAGAAAAGCGATACATTATTTATGCTTTTCCATTATATTGTTTTCCCGGCGTTTCGTTTCCTAAAGGGACTAATTTTGCAAATGGGAAAACCGGAAGCTTTTATGGTTACAAATAGAGGTACATTGCGTCAATTAGAAATTTACTGGTGAGACTAAAGTAGGAGCGGTAGTATTTGAAAATGTGCATAAAGTGTAAATCAATTATATTGGCCAAATTGAAGGAGGGGATTTCAATTTGCAATTTGCAGATACATGGCCATCATTACTCCTTTAAGACCCCGAATGGGTAAAATGGTCACCTTGTCTTTGGCGATCAGCACATGGCTATTAGGCATCCTAATTTCCAGTCCGTATCTGTTCGTCTTCACCACATTCACCATCAAATTTAGGGACGGCGAAGAGCGAGTTGTCTGCTATGCTGTGTGGCCCGATGGCGAGACTGGCAACTCCTATCTGGAATACATGTAAGTGCACAAATAATTTATTTCTGATTTATTGGGGTTCATTATTATAGTGATTCTTTTTTTTTTAATAAATTCTTTAATTTCTATTTAATTACTTTCTATTTTTTTAATGCAAAAAATATATTATTTGATTAATGAGAATTATAAAAAATGATTACCCTGTAGACATTTAGCGCTTTCATCAATGGAAGGGAAGCAGTCCTTTAATTAATCTATTTATGGAGCAGTAGGCATAACCTTAGCATGGTAATGGATAATATTGATTTTTAATAATTCGAAATTTCTTTTGCCTTCCAGCCAATGCAGATGGTAATAAATCATGCACGCATGTTATTATACAAAAAAAGAAAATTCATTGATTAATTGATAATTCTATTAGACCTTTTCCCTATTTTTTTAATAAGTTTTAAGTTAAATAATAATTACAACTGTTTTAAATTCCAATTTCTTGTTTAACGAACCATATTAAATCCGATTTTTAATAATATTTTGGAAGATAATATAATTATTAAGTTCTGAACAGTTTGTTTGATCAAAATTACCATCGACTTTGATACTGTAGCGAATAACAAAAACAAAAACAAAAAAAATCTCTTTGAAGTTTAATCGATATTTATTGCCAATTAAAAAATTCAAGCGAATTATATTTGAATTTAGCTTTGGCATCATTTTTACTTTGTTAATCGTTTTATGTGAACTATAAAATAATTAAATTATTAGTGGCGGGCAGAGGTTGAAATGAAAAATATAAATTAAAAACTAACATTAAAATTAAGGTTGTCAAAAGCTTTATAAAAATATTTTTTATTAATTTAATTTCAACAAAAATACAATTTTAGAATATTAAATTATTTTAAAAATCATTAAATTTTTGAAAAACATGTCGTCTTAGAAGAAAATTTCATTAGGAATCTGCAAAAATAAAAAAGAACTAGAAGTTAAAGTAAAAATTTCCAATGTTTGCGTCATTTGCGATTAAACCGGAAGTTTAAACCGGAAAAAAGTTAAAAGTACCATCAATCAGTCTGAAATTAAGTTTTTCATGCTTATTTATATTAATTTTTCAGGAAATTAACATATTAAAGTGACAAACCGGTTTCTGTAGCTGAGCGGTACAGCATTCGGGGATGTGAAGGCGCCGGTCATATTAACTAAAGCAAAGACTATAAAACCTTGTCCTGATTATGTTTTGCAAATACAAATCCATTTTCATTAACATTATATTGTTAATATTTATTATTTAATTTAGTTCTTCAATTAACAAACTATTGAATTAATTATTTATTTTAGCATTTCATAAGCCGTAGAATAAATTAATTGAAAATTTTCAAAAATTTTCAGTTACAACGTAACATTGCTATTTATGACGTACGTGGTGCCGATTGTATCGATGACATACACTTACGCCCGAATCGGAATAGAACTTTGGGGTTCGCAAAGTATTGGCGAATGTACTCAACGTCAGATGGACAACATTAAAAGTAAACGCAGAGTAAGTTTCCTTCAGCTCGTTTTCCACTCAAGCAAACTGACTGATCCTGAAATTGACTTTTTCACCAACTGCCCTACCCTGCCCTGCCCGACTTCTTCCCAATTCTTCTTCCATTATTTTCCCACAGCCGATGCGGCCGTTCTGTTTAGGCCGTATTATTCGGTCAGTCAAAAGAGAACTTCGATTATACTTTTAATTTATTTTCATCTCTGGCCCCAATCCAAACAATAAATTTTTATGCAATGCTGGCTGGCTCCTTCTTCTCTCTGGTTCCAATTTAATTTCATTATAAAGCTCTTTGAAATTCGTCTCCCGAATGAATTGAGTTTTTCTTTCTTTAATTCTTTTTTCTGCTTCTTTCTTTTTGTAGGTCGTCAAGATGATGGTGGTGGTTGTAATAATATTTGCAGTGTGTTGGCTTCCGTTTCACATGTACTTCATTATTAGTTCCTACTACCCGGAAATTAATGATTCCTCCTATATACAGGAGACATTTCTCAGTATTTATTGGCTTGCTATGAGCAATTCGATGTACAATCCAATTATTTACTGTTGGATGAACGCGAGGTACGATCTCTCTCTATTTCAATCGCTTATTTGTTATGCAATTAGTAATTAGTGACTATTTAATTTAATTGATTCACTTGCTGGAATTGCATCCGTTTACTGTAATGCAAAATATATATTTTAGAAACTTTAAGTAAGTTAAAGATAGAAATGTATTTTATCGTTTGTAGATTTCGCCGAGGTTTCAAGCAGTTTTTTTCTTGTTTACCGTACGTAAACACAAACGCCGGCACGTTCACAAGAAGAGAAGTATTTACAAGCAAACGAAGATCGTATCCGGGATCAGAGCACAACAGAATGCTGCGAAACGGTAAACAGGAATTGTAGAAATAATGTGATACACGTGCAAGAGGCAGTGGATTTACAAGGGTGGAAAATTTGCAGGTACCGTTCGGACGCAAATAAATGCAGCCCAGGAGATGCGGCGATGCGAAGGACAAGAATTGGTTCGGATCAATCCGCTCGATGAAACGCTGTCCACGAACGTCCTGGCGGACGAACTCAACAGGCGGCGGCAATCCGCCAAAAACAAATGGATGTTTCACGATGCAGATGCAGACGAACACTTTAGGGAAGAGGAATGGAAGGACACGCAGGAATTGGCGTGCAGACAGAGGAGGACTTGGATTTAGTGCCAATCCTCGCGGTCGCACATTTTAAAGCACCGCGAGGACATTCAGGAAGAAACTGTTATGTAGAACCAATGCGAAATACACCACACTTCTATTCCTTCATCTTTTTTTTTTTCTTTACTCTTTTCAAGGGACCATATATTTCTAAGAATAGCTAACACTGTTGCGAATAAGGTGAAAATATGCGGTGTTTTAAATTTTCTTGTTGCTTGAAACAGTAGGAAACTTTAGAGAGAGATTAAAGGTGTTTAAAGTTTTGTTGAAATTGGTAATTGTTGCAGTTTTTAAGACTTTAAATATGTAGATTAGAAATGTAAATTAGAAGTTTTTATTGTTGTTAATTGATGGAATATTTACTACTATTGTAATTTTTAGCATATTTTTTGTTTTCAGTTGTAGTCTTTTTGGAATTTGTTGCTGATTATTGAAATTGTCTGATATTTGTACCTCGAAACAAAACAAAAAATACAATGTAAATGTGATGGTATATTATAAAACTGAAAATATTCTTCTAAAACAACTAAGCCTGTAAATTATACTGTTAAGTTAAGTTAATAAAAGACGGAAAGTATGCTTGTTCCCTTTACATAATTACATGTAATTTAAAATTATCTAAATTATATTGTATTGAAACATTCAATGGGAAAAGATAAACGCTTTGAAACAAACATCAAATCAAAAGTAAATAAAAATACTTAAACAACTTAAATAGTTGGCGATTTTATGCAAATAATGGCAAATCGGGTTTTTTAATCTTTTAAGTTAAATAGAAAAAGAAATTGTAAATATAAAAAAATAAAATGGATGTGCCATTTATTTTTGAAACGAACAAAAAAACTTTTTTTTCTGTTAATAAAATATTTTCTCCCACTTGTTGTAAATATCGTCTTAAGTAATTAAATTTAATATAATAAATATTGATATGAGAAAAATATATTTTCTTTACTTTATTTATTTATTTTTGGTGGTTACTAAATAGTAGTGTAATAAGTTTCAAAACCAGTTTCTGAGAACTATAGTCTACAGGAAATGTGAAGGCGCCGGTCACTTAAAGTAAAACGTTTTGAAATAGAAAAAAAAATACTTTTGACTTTATTTTAATTAAAAAAAAAAAGATTTCTTATATAAATTTGCACATTTTCTGCTATCTTTTTTTCAGTATTAATACTATAATGAAGTAAAAATGAAGAGATTTCTGTTTCTGTTTATCGATTTAGGTCCCTGCAAAATTTACCCTGCAGATTTCTCCTATCAGACTCAAAGTTTAGCTTTCCTCAGCTAGAGCTCATTTAATTTAATTTAATAATAAACTATTGTCTGTTAGAAATTGTTATTCATTAAAATATTTATTAATTTATTAAAAACAATTATAGGTATCACTTTTTATTGATTTTAATTTAATCATCTCTTCATTGGCCATTTAAAGAAATTTCCAAAAAGCTTATTTATTTTCAAATTACATTAAAAATAATACATAAAATATAATCTAGAAACTTTTTTATTTAATAATATAATTTTTAATTAATTAATTAATTAATTTTATTTATTTATAAAAAAAAACAAGCATTCCAGGGAAAAGGAAGCCTTCTCTTTGCTTCTATTTAGTAAAAGTGAATTTTATTTAGATAAAGGAATATCTTTTGAGAGTGTCGCCCCTTTGGGTGGTCGTGTTTTATAAATAATGTAAATTTTCCGCGTAGTTTACCAGAAGAGCGACACATCGTAAGCTTATGCTGTTGACACAGGAGTGAATTAATGTTGTTAGAGGATTCAAAAAAAGAGCTTTGACGTGCTGCTGCTGCTTCTACTGCTGTTGCAAAACCGCAACGACGAAAAGCTCCGTCACTGCATTAAACTCAAAATAGTTGCATTGCATCCATTGAATCGATTACGGAACATAAATCGAATTTGTTCCACTTGTTCCGAAGAGTTGTTTTAGCAATTATATACTCTCTAGCAGTGTCTGTGTTTTACGCTTCCAATGCATCCAATGCTTCCAACTTTAAATTGACTTAATTGCAACACTCACATATTACTTCAGCAAAACTTTTCGCTACCTAACACTACCAGCATTTACTTTATTCATTCGCTGTATTTAAACAAACATTTTAAAGTTTTTGTCATTTTAAAAACCTCTCTATCTAATGTATTATTAAAGCCCTGCGAAATATTGATAAAGTTTACAGGGAGTTTTCTTCATTTGCCGCTGAAAAAATCAAATAAAAGACGTGTACAAGTATCGGTGCGAAAGAAAGGCAATAAAATAAAAATTGAAAAGGATTTGACAAGATATAAGTCTGGACTAATATAGGAATGGCGCGGTTTGTACATGGAAAAGCTTTCGGAGCGGCAGCGCCGCAGAAAACTTCTCCAAAGTGAAAAACAACTTTGTTCGTTTTCGTTATTATTCAATCGACACACACAGCAGCAGCAGCAGCAGCAATGAGCGACTTAAAAACGAAAAGGAATTGTATTTGGAGAAGCATCGTTTATAAATTGCACAGAGAAACTCTTTGGTAATAGATTAAATGACATTTTTATGTAAATCCCATCTCTCAGTTTTCTCTTCCATCGCCATTTCAGATTCATCTTTTTTATGTCGTGTTATTCCGTTTTATACTTGCTATATGCTAAAACGATCATAAATTTTCATATCGCAGTTTTCTTTTTTATTGTCTTTCGCTTATTTTTTTTTACATAATTTCTATAAAAAATAAAAAATAAAGTATTGGAAAAACAACAGCAATGAATCGTCATTAATTTGTGAGTTGGATTATTCACATCAAAATTCACACGGACGACACTCCTAGTCGGCTTTGATTTATCGTTGTTATTTCTGGTATAACAGGATGTCCATCCAATATCCACTGAATGGGGATTACAAACTGCCCGTTCGAAAGGGTGGAAGGTGAGTGCATTGATGATTGCTATCTGTTCGATGTGCAGAACGATATGGAGGGCGAAACGCAGAGAATACGCGGAACTTTTCTAATTTCTAATTCCAATCGTTTGTTTTTACGATAATTACTCAATTAAGTAAAGTGGAAATTCATTTCCGTTATCAGGACGTGGCCGATGGTGGCTTAGTGATAGTTAAACTTGCTGTTCCCATTTGCCGTGCTGTGTTATCCCGTAGTATCGTTTCGGTAGCTTTGCCGGTTTTGTTTTCAGCCATATAATTTGTTTTTACACATGTTATGGTTTTTTTTAATTAGTTCTGTTTCTAAATTTATAAATTTGTGCTAAATAAGTGAAGCTAATTTTAAATAATTATGGGAAAACTAATTAGCTATAATTAATTGAAAAAAATTTAAGATCGGTTATTTAAATTAAATTTTTGGGAGCTCTATGTTGCAAAAATACCAATGCTATTGGACAGAAAATAATTAATTACTCTTGAATTAATAAAGCTAAAGTAAAAATAAAAGTGTTATTTTAAATTGTATTTATTTAGATTTTCAATTAATTAATAATAATTATACTTTTAATTGTTACTGGTAAGTTAAGCGCAAGCTGACAAAGTACGTTACGCGCTAACGTTAAACTCGACAGCAGTCGGTCTCCACTACACTGAACGCGCTCTGCCTGTAGTCCGGGCGCGCTTGTTGCTAACGTTACGCCGTCGATGTTTTTGCTTTTTAATATCACTTCCAATGAAATTACCCTGTATAAAATCAGAAAAAAAATTAAATTTAAAATTTATTTAATACAATTAAAGGTAGTTTAATTGGCAATAATAAGTGAAAAAATAAATAAAATCGGTTAATTAGTTTAGATTTTATTAACAAATTACTGAGAGGAATTTTTATTGCAAATTCGTACAATGTGGAACAACCAGAAAATAAATAATAACTCTTGAAATAACTAAACCATAGCAGTAATTTTTAAATTTATTTAAAAGACAATTAAGCAGCAATATAAATATTAAATTATAGTTTTACTTTTAGTTTTTAGAGAAACAATTTCAGTTAAATTTTAATCAGGTTCTGTATTAGTAACCTATCCTT
>JASKGO010000210.1:0-48789 GCA_030556065.1 Holobus sp. GC000080
GTGTGTGCGTTGGGGAGGAGAGTACTTTGAAGGCGACCCAGATATGTAACTGCCAAATAAAGTACTTTTTGTTTTATGACCTCAGTCCGCGTATTTTTTGAACAGACCTCGTATGTTAGTCAATTTGCCATCAAAGCGGAGAGGCTTTTGCGCTAGTTTTGTCTTTCGGCGCTGTTTGATGAGGCCCCGTGTTCCTTGTTTGAAACTTATCGAATTTTCCAAGACTTAAATTTCATTACATTTTACAAAAAAATAATAATAAAAAAACACTCAAAATTTAATTTATGAAAAGCAAAAAATATGTTTGTACAAACGAATGAAAATTACTACTATTGTAAAAAATATTAGCTCATTTTTCCCAGAAGTTTTGCAAGCTTTTATTTTTGGATAGCTTGTGGTAACAAAAAAGAATGTGCTAATTGTTTGCGCTTTCACTTCGACGAAAAAAAAGCTTCTGCAAGTATCGCTGATTCGCACGTAGAAGCCATACGTACGCGCTTCCCGCTTTCCCGAGATACATCGCAGTGTAAACACACGAGATGAAGTTGTCTTTATAAGAATTATGGTTGTCAAAGATTGAAAGCCCTTGCAGGCGTTGTGTTTCGAGAGAGCACGCACCTTTTATCTCTCCCCCTTCAGGATTTATTTGCGCGCACCACCGAAAGTCGTGTGCGATTCAATAATAGGAATAAATTATTACGCACATTTTTTACTTCTTCTTCTTCTTCTTTTTCGAGTGCTCCAATTTAGTTTTACGATTTTTTTTTCTTTCACCGAACAATATATGAATAAGTAAGGGGAAATCGTTAGAAATCACTTTAGGATTTAGATTCGCTTCTAATTTTGCACCCTTTGTAGGGATTTCCACTGAGTGGCGTATTGTTATACGTGCAACTCCAGTTTAAATAAACGGCTACCACACCTTCATTATTTAGATGCCATAGAAGTAAACAAATGTGGCGTAATTAGAGGGAGGATTTATTGTATTTCTTGCACTGGATGTGCTGCATGCTTCGGTTGTATAAATCTTTAGTTATACGTTTGTGCAAATTAGTTCCAATTTGGCTTTGCTGATGTATTATTTATTATCTTTTGCAAAAAATCTATTTTTTGTGAATTATGTTTTTTGGATGCTGAATTAAAATGTAAATTATAAAAATACGTGAAGGTAAATGCTGAAACAATAAGAGATATTGTTTTAGGAAAAGGTAATACTGGAAATATTTGTTTTGTAAAAAAAAATAGTAATAATAAAAGCTAATTAAATATGATACTATGAAAGTAATGCAAGGCTTTTGTTTAGTAATTTTTATCAAAAAATAGGAGGAAACATCAACCAGTTGAAATATACCTATTTTTTAATTAAATATAATTACTTTTTTTTATACAATTTTTTTTGTTATGATTTTATAATTTAACATTTGATATACTAATTAAAAGTGTATGTAACCAAGTTTATTTTTCCAATTATAAATTAATTAAAACTAATGGAAAATTCTTTTAGGAAAAATATTCTCCAAACTTCATTATTGGAAATATTTTGTTATTTGCGATTCATTGAATTTTTAATAAAAGCAATATAAAAGTACATCAAAATGATTTAAATAACAATTGTATTAAAATATATTTTAAAATTATATTCAAAGCGAAATTGCAGCAACGAACAATAACAAATTTTCAATAATATAATATCAATACTAGCAAAATATAAATGACAACAAATACGATTGAAATACGAGACGGCTGCGTATTTTTTATTTTAAACTACGGCGCTCGAAAAAGAATTTGATCAGTCTGAATTTGTGTTTATTAAATTTCCACTCCAATAATAATAATAATTAATTTTAATAATGCACACACATACAAATATTAATAGCAATTCAAGCGCTGGCTGGTTCGCATTCGAAAACGTTCAAATTGAAATAAATGAAATTTGTGCGCATTTAATGTACGCTTTTATTATATGCGCAGGTAAATATAATACTGCTTTGATTGTTATTATTAATTAAACCCATCATTATTACTTACTAATTGCTTTTAAGCGCAATTCGAAACAAAACATATATTCCATAATAATAACAAATGCATCAGAATTATCATTTGCATTATTTTCGGGCCTTTTTTTTATTTATTTTTTGTTTTTCGTTTTTATTTGCCACTGTAAATCAGTAAAAATTCGTTTAAAAAATGAACTATATTAAATCAAATTTAATAGCGTAAATTTTGTTATTTTATATTTCAAAAGTTAATAGAAATATTTTCAACACCTAAAGTATAGAAAAATAAACCGCGAAAAAAAAAAGTAACTTTATCTAGATGGAGCTCAATTTTGAGCCAGGTACTGAAATTGGTTCTAATGTGAATGGGATTCGGGCGAGCGACGTGAGTGGATCCTGTTGTGGTCTCTGTCTCTCCAGGTTAAGGATGTCGTCGCCGCCGCCGCCGCAGCCGCTCCAAGTGATGCTGTCGCTTTAGAGCCGCTCTGCTCACAGTAAGGAGAGGAAACGCTCTGTGTGTGTCTGCTGTATGTGTGAAGCACATATCGCTCTATATGGAGAGAGCGTGAACAGAGCACGGAATGTAAATGCAGACCGAAATTATCATACGCAATAAATCTCAATATCCGCGAAATTCAATTCGCAATTCCCTCAGTACGTCGAGGAGGAAGCGCCTTCGGTGAATCGCAGTATTGTCTGCTCGCTCCGCATGATGTTTCCTGGCGCGGCAGTAAAGTAGTACGGTGCGCCTCCAGCAGCACCGGCGGCGGTGGAAGCAGCAGCAGCCACTTTGCACCTCTTTCTTATTTATTCTCCGACATTGCCCACACGCTAAGAAATCCCACCTCGCAGATGGATGCAAACAATAAATGCAAATCCTCTCGTAAGTTGCTTTCAATACCGCCGCCTTCGTCATCGCCTCCGCCGCCACCGTCGCTGCCGCCTCCAATGTTATTACAAAAATTTATCTTGCATTATAACGTCTATATAGCCTCGCTGAATATATTTCCCTCTTAAAACATATTGGTTTTTTATTGTTGTTTTTTTATGCAGCCATTATGTCGTAAATTAAATTTTTAATTCTTAATTATGAGTAAAAAAAAATAATACAGGAAAACATTTATTAAAAGAGATTTATAGAGGGAATAATAATAATTAGTAGTTTCCTGCCTTAGTGTTCTCTCCCCCTTTTTTCGCCGCACTTTAATAAAAATTACATTCGGCTAGAATTTTATAACAAAGTTAATGGCACTAATTAGCGTCACTTCCGGTTATCTAATTTAAGCTCGTTCTGCAGACGCAGTTATTCCAAAGATATTCCGTGGATTAGTGCCAAAAAGTAAAAATGCTCAAGGGGGTGAAAGGAGAGAGAATTTATTATTAATTAAAGAAGTAAAAAGAGCAATTTCGTATGGTATTATGCAACGGGCGGGGACCTTTTACCGAAGCCTGCTCGTTGTTTCTTAATTAATCTTAAATGAAGCAAGTGTAACGCATATCCGTGTCACTGTGATGATCTCGAGGGGTGTGCGATGGCTACGGCCACGGCTTTGGGGAACGCTGCCGATCAAAGATGGGGTCATCACGGCCAGGACCAGATGTGGTTTAAGTGTTTTGTGCTGCCAAATTTCAATTACAACACTCAAGGACACCCTCGGATATGCCCGGAGGGGTCTTGCCTATAGCTTGTCTCTAATAATAATAAAGAAGGTGCACATCTACTCCACCGGAAAATTGCATCTCTAATTTACTCACTCTTTTTTCTTTCGTCTTTTTTTTAATAAAAAAGAAGAAAAAAATTGAAAGCAGCGGAAGTTTAATTTTGTTAGGGGGTTGCCTTTTGAAACTTCCTAATCGGTTTTATTCGAAAAGTTAACTGTTTGTTTTATTAAAAGTTATCTGGCTGTAAAAAAATAAAAATTCACAAAAATTTGTTAATTTATTTGAAAAGTGAAAATGCTTTGAAAACAACTATGATACCGGCGCCTTCACATCTGAATAATTTCTTTAAAATTTGAAAATTTTCGGTTAGAAAAAGATTTTATTTTATTTTCTAATTTCGAAAAAGACTTTAATTAAAAATCAGAAATGCTTTCAATTTTAATTAATATTTTTGTAATTTGTAAAAAAAAAGTAGAAATTCTCGAGAAACTACAATTTAACCTGGCGCCTTCACATCCCAAAGTATTTTTTTCAAGTTTCATTTTCTAAAAAAAAAAATATTTCGAAAAAAGATTTCAAATGATATATTACATTTGCTTTAAAATTCCATGTCTTATAATTACCAAAAAGTAGTGGAAATGCTTTGAAAACCCTCCATATTTTAATTTAATAATAATCATACAATAATTTTTTTAAGTGTAATATTTTGAGAAAAAGGTTCACTTTCTCCAAAATTAAATCGAAATATGAGTAAAAAAAAATTGGAGCCTTAAGACATTGAAATCTTTTTTTTTTTTTGAAAATGAAATGGAAATGCTTTGAGAATCATTGCAGGATAAGTACATGTTTTTCCAAAATACCATTTTTCATTGAAAAAGGTATTTAGTTTTTTTAAAGTAAATTGATAGAAGTATTTTAATTAAAAATTACAACTGTTTCCTTCAACTATTAAAATTAATATATTTTTTAACATAAAGGACGATGAAAATTAATGAAAAATGTTTGCGAATATTTAAAATTTTTGACCGGGAAAATTGTAAATAAAATATAATATAAAAATGAATAAAGTAAAAAAAAGGAACAATATGTAAATGTATAGGGATTTGACAAATGGAGTGAGTTTAATTTAGTTTTTATGCGCGGCATTATAAAATTTAGAAGAAGAAGTATAAAGTATAATTTGTGGGCGTCCATCGGGACGTCAATGCTACTAAAATGCATTTCTCGTCGGCAACATGTAGCCACGTTGGATGTACCTAATAATATATAACGATGATGCACGCCGACGTCGGTACGAGATGACGACGCCCGATGAAAAATTTCAATTATAAAGAGCGTACGTTGCAGAGGAGGGTGTGCACCAAACTATTATCATTATAATATCTGGGGAGAACGCTTTTAATTAAAAGTCCATATACGATTCGTCCACATTTCAAACCCACCTATTACATTACTCCGTTATCCGGCGATCCTTTGTGAATTTACGATATGCGAAATAATTGCTTCCTCTATATTTCTTTATTAGTGAGACCTTTCCATGCTCAAAAATTAAATACTTTTCAACTTTGATAAATATTTTTCATTAAATGTCATAACTTAATTTCCCTTTTAATTAATAGCTTGAAAAATTGCTATTTTCAATTTTGCTTTGCGAATATTAATGATTTCAAGTAATTGAAATAATATAAATTTTAAAGAAAGCATAATTATTTGGTATGTTTAAACCGTTTTTATGAAGAGAGTTTTTTCAATAAGAATAATACGTTTGAGAATCGGATGTTTCATAAAAAGCGGCTCCGATAATGAATTTAAAGGAGAATTGATTAATTCGTGAAGTGGAACGATCGGAACCGGTAAACAGGAACTGCATTATTTATTTCCTTTCACGAAGCAATTTTTAGGGGTTTTTCGCTCCCTTCAGCGCGAGCTCAATTAAATACACGCAGCTCGAGCGTTTTTTTATTATTCTTATATGATTAATGCCCGCGCACTTCGGACAAATCAGTATTTATCATTAAAAAGGTGCCTTTCGAAAACAGCCACCAGCGACGGAATAAATAAAACACGAAAAGCGTTGTAAACAAAACAAAAAGTGGTGCCGCTGGATAAATATTTGCCGGCTCAATGCACATGCATTACAACACTCTATAATAATAAATAATGGCTCAGCAATTATTTATTTAAAGTTTAAGAGCGCCCTGAGAAGCTCTTAGACTATTAGCGAATATTTAATTAACTGGTGCAAATATTTGCGAAAATGCTCAACGAAAACAATATCCTGATCTAAATATGTAATGTTTTTGTTATTTAATTTTTAATCTGCCTGCTATTTTATTTTTTCCGTTTTTTGTTGTTTTCTTTCTGAAATTTCCGGCATGTTTTGCAACGAACGAGATTCGGTTGCCAATATTACGTACCTGTATTTTTGATCTTTTTTCGGACTGGATGAATATAAAATTATTGATTAGAGGCGCGCAAGCAAGAGTGGAGCCGCTATCTTTTAATTGCATCATGAAACGTCCTGAAGGTGTATTTGCGCTGTTTATAATTACACCCAAAGCAACCGCCAAGATGAAGAAAGTAGTTTGATTGATACTCATGGGAAATTACTTATTGATTTTATAAATTTAGTTTAATAATCTGAAAATTTACTTTGTGTTTTCAGTTATTTTTAGAAATAAATAAAAATTGCATGCGATTTTTTGAAATTATAAATTACTAAATAAATGAATGTAATTAATATTTATTAAGTTAGATAACTTATCTATAACTAAAATAGTAAAGAATTTTTATTGTTTGTTTATGTTTATCTACATAAGGTAGAAAATCATAATTAAGTCATTAAAACCTACATTAATTTTACGCTAGGCCATTAATTAGTGTTTTACACTTATAACACATAAACTGCCATTTTTAATGAACAAATTAATAAAATAACTCGCTTTAATGTTCAACAACTGAACAATAATTTATTTAGTTACATCCTAATACCCACGACCGTACGTGCGAAATTATTGAAATCTGATTTTAATGTAAAATGCTAAAAGCAACAATTAAAATCAATTTAAAAAGTTAATGGAGCCATTGAAATAGAAATTTTTACTGCGAAAAATAAACAACGTAAAAATCATTTGAAAAATGAAAATGTAAAATTAGTTTGACTGATTTAAAGTCATGATTTTACGATTGCACACTCGAAAAATGTCCATTTATGAATTTGTTTTTGTATATTTGTATTTTCGTTTGTCCTTTGTGTGAGTGTTTCTGTTTTGAATTTTCGATTGTGTGTTGTTTTTCGTTCGTTTGCGCGCCTGCATTTTGCTCAATATTCATCATGCAAATTTTACCCTGCAAACGCCATAACTTATTAGCGCGCCATTATTATTCAAAATAGAAATTTTCATTTGGACTTATTAAAGATAGAATTGCTGTGCACTTATTAAGTAGGCCATTATTTGTACTACGGCCAGGATATGTGATGCAGCAGCAGCATCAACGGCAGCTCGGCTCTGTATACATTTTGTTGTTGCATTAGTTTCATCCGAGAGCGCGGCATAAATTTTGCATTCACTTATTTTCCTGCATGTCCGCCTTAATTAAATTACACACGTTTCAAACGCGAAAGCTTTTCATATAGGTTAACAGTACAGAATATCCAAGAAGTTCATATAGGTCTGATGTTTTTTTCATAATTTTTCTTGATGCGCATAATAAAAATAAGTTTTTTTTTTAAATGCAATTTACGAGTTATTGATAAAAGTAGAAAGTATCTTGGAAATTTTCTAATGACTTTACAGAAAAGATATATATTTTTTAGTTTGATTACTTAATCTTTTAATGGTAGAATAGCAGTTACTGCAGTAGTTAACCGGCGCCTTCACATCTTGGCAATTATACAGCTATTACGATATAAGGGGTCATTAATTTTTTATTTTATTTTTATTTATTTATTTTTTTAATGAAAAATTATATCTCAAAAATGATATGTGAAATTAATAACATACGTAAAGGTAAATTTTTAGAAAACCCTTCTAGCCAATCATCATGTATTATGATTAAATAAACTATTTCACAATTTTTTCAAGAAATCAAAAATTTACAAAGAAATTATACTATCAATAACAATATTATTTTTGAGTATACAATTATTTAATTAATAAATTATTTGGATAAATTTTTCTAGTTATGTTAAGTTAAAGTCAATTAATCGATATAACATTTTAAAACAAAGTCGCAGCCGAGCGCCTTCGTTTCATAATAATTTTTACTAAAATAATTTTCTACAAAGAAACGCAAATTAAAGTAAGTAAACAATATGAAATAATTTATGAATATATAATTATACAATAACACTCTGAAACATATGATACTATTATTCGAAACAAACGAAATAATACAAATGAAAAATGTCCATTACTTGTATCATCTTACTGTCTTTTATTTCGCGTGCATTTTGAAATTCGATCGTTCGCCGGGGCCGCAATTAAAAGCTCGTCGGATGCTTTCTGCGTAATGACATCGATTGCCGCGTCCTCTGAAAGCCCATTCGGTCCATTCGGTGTTTGATTCGAAGAGATATAATTTCGGTTATGAGCGAGCAGAGTCAATAATATAGCGGACGGCCACTATATGTATAAAATAATAAAAGTCAATGGGTCCGGAGCTCAAAATCCAATCAGTGTTTGGCAATCAGCGATAATGGTGCGGTGGATGGAAAGAATCGCAATGTTCCAATGTGCTTTCGCTGCTGCTGTGTCGTTCACGGAAACTGCGAATGCTCACCGAATACACACACACATCTACACACTCATGCAGAAACGCATAGACACAAGTGTCTTTATGTGTATGTATTTCTATAAGTTACATTTGCGGGGAGAGACCAGCGACACACCAACGAATCGAAAATAATGTACACAAAACTTGCTCTATAGATTTTTTTTTCATCGGAAAGGGTACCACAAAGTAAATAGTAATAAAAGGTACTTTATTGAAATATAATTGATTCGTCGTGTTTGCCGGAAAATTGCGTTATTTTCGAGTATCGAGTTTTGCTTCATATACATTTTTTTATTGGATTCGTTGGCACCGATTTTTTGCAGTCGGTGGTTTTTTTTTTACTGTTTATTTCAGTTATATTTTGTTGATTACTATTTTTCCTTTTTTTATAGTTTCGGTTGATTTTTCAGGTGTCCTAGTTACGAATATTGGATATGCGTTTTGCACGTTCTAAAATTTGATATTTTGCTGAAAGTTTTATTCTATTTCGGATGTACGCAATTTTTTTTTAGTTGATTATTTTTAATTAAAATGTTTTTATTTGATTAAAAACTAAGCTGTAAATTACACGAAATTAAAGGGGAGCAAATGCTTTGAAAACCACTGTCTGACCGGCGCCTCCACATCTCAAATTAATAGATAGATAAATGGATAGATATATTTCTTGCTGTGCGCACAAAACATATGGTTCAGTAACAACGTCAAAAATAAAAAATACAGATTAAATAAAACAAAAATTTAAAACTATTGCTGATAATGCCTTCACATTGCATGTGAATTTATTTTTATTAATAAAAGTCGTTATCTCAATAATAAATTATTGGTCGTTGAATTATTTTAATAAAATGAATAAAATCGAAATTGAAAAATAGTTAGCGAGTATTTAGTAAACTGAATGTGTCCGGCGCCTTCACAAGCCTACAACAAAAAATATAAAATTTGACATGTTGTTATTGGATTTATTATGATATTGACGTTTGCAAAAAATAATAATTTTGGATTTAAAGTTTTGCAACATTTATAAAGGCTTTTATGTATTTTCCAGTTTGCAATTTATGTAGGTAATTATTTTTAATTAAAATTTTTTCATCAGATTAAAAATAATTTGCAAAATACACAAAGCTGAAACATTAAACATTACAAACGTTGAAAACACAGCATTCGATATCGCTCATCTGCTGTAATATTAATTACATTTGATGGATTTCCATTTAATCTCCTTTAAAGGCGTGCAAATGTAGAGGGTTTTTTAGTCTGTCTCTGTGTGTTCGTGTGGTTTGGGGCCTCTTTCAGAAGACTGCATTCGGGTTTAGCCAGTAAAAAGATGGCGGCTTTTTAAAGACCTCTTTCGAAGATGCTGGCGGTGGTGTCTTTATCTGTTAGGTCGTTCGAGGTAATATATCATCCGCGCATACTATGGCGCTGGAAATACATAATTGAAGAAAGAGCGAACGTTGTTGTCATCCGCATTTTGAGAGATGTGTGATGTACGTATAATGGACCGCAGTGTAAACTCGCTTTAAGCTGCCGCCTGAAAAAGAAGCAAATAATGTTCCCACATATTGAAATTAATCGATGGCCCTTTTTGGTGGATAATTTTCCGGATTTGACGTTCCGGTAAAATAATAATAAAAAAAGTTTTTGCCCCCGAGTGGAAACTGCTTAAGCCCTACTTTGTTATTGCTGCTCTATGAGGTAGCCAAGAAAACTTTGGCGATCAATTTTAATGATCTTTTCTTTATAAAAGAGCATTAATTCTGATTCACATCGATAAGGTTCACGGTTTCCAGCAAATAAATCATTTTCTTCAACTGGAAAATCTAAAGTTTTTTTTTCGTAAAGAAAATTTTTACTTCTTTTTGAGATTTCCAATACATATCTTTTATTGAAAAAATTATAACTTTTTTTTGATTAAAAGTCTACAAAATAGTTTTAATTTTCATAACTTTTAGTTGTCTCGACCTGAATATACAACATAAAGGACTGTACCTTGTGAGACAGCGAAGGACCGCTTGTCAAATACAGAATTCTCCATCTTCATTTAGAGCTCGCCACCGCAATTCCATTGGCTGCGAGTTTTCTCTTTGCTGAAATGAAATTCTTATAAGTCAAAACCCCGCGGAAGCGGAACATTGAACAAGTCTGCCTTTCATGTGCTTATAAATGTAAATGGTGCAAATGAAAGGAGCCAAAGTCCATGAAAGCAATAATAACTTAACGTTCTATTAAGAAATTACAAGCCGAAACTAATAATAGCGACAGCGTTTTTTCTCTCTCTCCGCTGGAAAAATTGCTTTATTGCTTCGCAATACGTCAAATATGAGCCGCCGAACGGAAAAATGCGAAACGGCACTACAGGAATTGGAATTAATGTGGGAAATTCGTGAATTTTGCATTCGACGCTTGAATTATAACGAACCCCTAGATCTCTGTTAATTAATCATCGCGCGGCGTTATGTGTCGGCCGATGAATTCGCCGAGGAGAAAAAATCGACCGCACTATTTTTTTTTTTTCATTCGAAAGCTTCATCTGGAATAATAAAAATAATACGAAGCCGGTCGGTGGCAGACAGACAAATGAATGTCAAATATTTGTCTTTTGGTGCGCGCTTTTCCCCACCGAAAAACCTAATTCCAATTTAATGAATTATTTGAAGTCGTAGAGACAAAAGGGCGAATAAGTCGCAAAGAAATTATTTTTCTAATGCTTTCCATTTCAGTGTTTGTGTATAATATATATTATTTAATTTTCGCTTCTTTGTTTGTTCGTCTGTCTGCCTGATGACGAACGCGTTTTCTTTGCGTTCGATGATGCCTTTCGCTTTTCGATTTCGGGTTTTTGCGCTGCGCGGATGATTATACATTATTGTCATTTCTTCTTTCGCCCGTAATCGAACCAATGGACCGCTCATAATAAAATACGAGGGATTCTTTCGCAGGAGGAAAGTCTGCGCCGGCTATATATTTTTCAATACCTGGGCATGCGGAAAAGGAACTCGATTAAAATACGAACACGCTGAGAATGAGTAAAAAACGCACGCAGCGCTCGTCGAAATTAAATGCAATAAATAGCTTTTAATAAATACTACCTGAGGGATTCGGGAAAATTCTCAGCGAAATTCGTTCGGTGAATGTTTTCTTTTTCTACCACCCACTATATTACTACTACTGCACACCAAACGTGTACTAATAAAAGTTTAAATTTATCGGAAAACAAATTATTTTCGTGAGCAAAGAAAGCACCGGCATTGCAATAAATATATCGTTTATGGCTGCCTGTGGAAAACTTGACTTGGCGAGATTTTTGTTTATGTAAATATGCGACTTTTTTTCCTGCAAGTGTGCGAAAATCCAATTGGATTAGATGATTATTTGAGAACTCGGAGCGATAGTTTCGGATAGTCTCTCTGCGGACTAAGTTATTGTTTGCCGCCGATGGTTTTCTTCATTTTACTTTGCGACTTTAAACAATGGCTAACAAACCGAACCGAACTCAACTTTTTCCATGAATGCCGACTCCTTCGACGAATAACTTGCGACACTTTTTCTGCACTTTTTAAAGAAATGCCATTAACAATTTCGCTACAATTCCAATGCACTTTTTTCTAATTGGACAGGATTTTTTATTTATATCGCTTGTTCTTGTACATGGGTATTATTATAATTTTGAACTGAAAATACAGGAAAAAATTTGATTGAATTGCGAAAGAATTCATCGCTCGAGTCGTGCGATATGTTGAAGTAATAATACGAATCTGGTATATTTGATTCATTTTATTCGCGAACGCGAATATCTCTCCTTGGGGAATTTTAACATACCTACTCGCGAATATATTATTAGTAGCTTGTACATACGATATACATGGTGCAGTATATGATTTAGCGTTCTGCTATTGCTGAAATGAAAATGAAAAAGAAAGTACAAGGAGCGCAAAGCAAAATGAAAATGTAAAACCGATTTTCGTCACAAAATGAGCAAATATCATGTGATAACATACACGAAAAACATTTTTATTACTTAAATTTTTTAATCTTCTTTCATATGCGTAATTTGTACAGGGTGGATCATATCGAAACAAATTTTCATTTACATTTGAAATTTTTATATGGTCGAACTGCAGTTTCCCGGCGCCTTCGCTTCCAACCATAAAGGTTTAGAAGTACTAACGAAGTATTTTTTGGAATAATATTTAATAAAACATTTAATTGTTAATTATAAAATAAAGCAATTGGAATATTTTTATACATAGAGTGAACATGTTGTTGTCCCTATAGAGAATAAAAAACAAAAAGAACGAAAAAACTCACCAGAGAATTTTTCAAAAAATCTAATTACTCCTTTATTTTTGGAAAATTTGACCTTAAAATTAATTTAAAATTAAATTAATCATTATACTTTGCTATTTAAAAAAATATATATTTCCAAAAATGTAACAGTAAATTAAATTTAAAAATTCAATTAAAAATTTGATTGAATTTTAAAAGAAATAGATTTAGCTCTTATAAATATTAAGCGAGTGAAATTGATTGCTTCGAATTTCAAAGAAGTGTCATTAGTAAGAGTTAACTACAAAGCATTTTGTAGTTGACAGTAGTGCATTGTTTTATCAGATAAACAATTAATCACTGAAAATTGCTTTTAACAAAGCGCTTTCTTATAGCTTTAAAACAATATTTTCGAAAGTTATACTGCAAACATTTTTCGTCCTGAAAATATCACAGAAAAGGAAACGATTTTCCATCTAATAGGAAAAACTATTTTATGAATGCATAAAACGAAATAAAAATAATAAAAAAGAAAGAATTGCAACCCATTTAAAGGTCGCAATTAAACTGCAGTGTAGCTGTAGAAGAGAAACAAAAGGGAAAATTGAAGTCAGCAGTCTTTTAATGCCTTCCTTAAGCTTTGCCGCTTTCCACAGCGTTCGCACGCTCGCTTTTCTTCGGCTTTCTTCAGCGGCCACACACAATGTGTATACACAGTTGAGTAAGAATCCTGTTACTAAAAACACTCGCTATGATTTATTATCCTTATGTGTGTCAAACGCCGCGACTGTCACTTCATACATTTTTATCATACTTTATTCGTGCTTTCAAAAATTTACGCAGTAAATAGAACGCTCTTTCTGATACGTATTCATGCCGGGCTCGTAAAATTGTTATTGCCCCGCACCAGAAAGCGTGGTAATTAACACATTTTTTTGAAAGCAATAATTTTACATGCTAATTACAACAAATGTTCACTTTTCCGTATTCCTCCCGTCTTTTGTTGCACTTGCTCGCTGACGGAGTGTGCATTGTGCAGTTTAAATGCAATCAGGAAATCTTGTAACTCTGTTTCAGCGAACGCGAAATAAATGATTTCGTTAATAGTGTATGTTTGTGTGTGCCTGTGTGTGTTGTATGTTGTAGGCGTATTAGAGAAATAGTAGGTGTATACACATAGTTTGCAAATGCAATTTTCCGAATTAGTATTAAGTTTGCCAGTCATAATTTCACGGCGGGATTATAAATTTGCCGGTCCCATGGTCCTAATTCGTCCTAAATTAAACGACCAGGGAGAGAGAATTAAGATGACAAAAGTAATAATCGTCGTCCTCTGGAGATTTGCGGTTGTCCTATAGTTTCGCCGCCACTACACGACTTCAATTAGCATAACAGGGCTTACTGTTATTATGCACACACTACACATAATCTATAACTATGTACACTCTGCATGTTCTGACTTTTTGTTAAAAAATTATCGTAAAAATTAATTTACGCTCTGTTGGATTTTTCCCATTTTTACGAATGTTACGGTTTTCTACTATTATTTTTCTACATTTATTTGTCCTTTATTTTTTACGTTTTCCCTGAACTTTGTTATTATCATTTTAACGAAATTGGTGCAATTTTTCTACGCTTTTGGACGTTATAATTTTAACGAAAACTAATTCTCTCCCTGTTCTAAATTATAGTATATTTTTCTTTAAAAATCGGATTTTAATCATTCCATCATGAAAACCAATTTCAAATGTTTAGGATATTGTCTGTGCTCAAAGCAAATTTTAACAGTTTAGCATAATTAGTCAGAAAAGCAACAAAAAAAAAAAACATAAATTCAAAATCACAACTTTTAAGAAAAATATAGGGGAGATCAATCAAACCGAAAATCTGACAATGAAATTTTACATTTCTTACTTCAGAATAAGAGTAATGTGAAAAATATGAAATAATTAAGAATAAAATTCTTAATTATGAAAAATTTTCAATAAGTTTCAATAAAATTTTTTAAACTAATTTGAATTTGCGTACCATAATTTGGGAAAAAACTAAAAGAGAAATGGCAGAGGGAGTAATAATTAAGTCGTAATAAAATGAAGAAATTAGTGATTTTGTCAAATCCTGAAACTATGTTTCTTATCAAGTGACTAGCTGATTCAAATTTTGCATAAAAATATTTAAAAAAATCCATGATTCTTTTTGCGTGGCTTCTTATCTGTTTTTTTTTTTGCAAATCTTCCTTCCAAAACTTTTTTTGATTTTTTTTCCTAAAATCCTAAAATTTTATCATATCTGTGCGCAAATAAACAAAAGTGAAAAAATCTTCAGACGTGCGGTGCCGTGTCTGATGGTATAAAAAGGGTGCAATCTGTGGCAAACTGGCGAAGCAGCAAATTCAGAAATATAAAAGCGCCATAATAGGGCACAGTAAAGTATAAAAATGGCAGGAAAGAAGTTGTCGGGAAAAGCGTGTAAAATATTACTATTAAAGTAAGCACACTTCAATGAATGCCTTGTTTGTGCTCTATATTTACAGCGCGAGCAAGTAAAGAAATATACAAGGGTTCATACGAACAGGTTCACTTTATGACTGAGCAAAAAAAGTTTTTTCAGTTGTCCTTTATTGCGTTTATTACGACGTTATTTGCGTTCGCTTTTTATGTAGCTTTTTTTATACGGCGCGCACAACTTAAACTATCAAAATAACAGCGTTTCGAACATAAAAAACGAAACAACATACATAAAAGTGTATTACACGGACGAAAAAAATTAATAAACAATTAATTCCTTTGCAAAAGATATTGGTTCATGGGTTTATGCGCGTCCCCGCTTGTCATGCATTATTTGCTATCATTATTAATGGTTCTGCAAATAAATATAAAAAAAATTGTGTTGGCTTTACTTCATAATGTGAAGTTAAAAAAATTCATTGTGTAGTCATGTTTTAATGTTATATTTGTTGGTTTTTTTTATTAATATTTATCTAAATGATATATTTTTAGATAACTGTTTTTAGTAGGCCATTAGAAAGTTTTCTTTGTGTAAATTTATTGTTATCAAACAATAATAATAATATTAATAAAATATTAAAATGTTATAATAGCAAACAAACTTGCAATTAAACTTTCGTTTTGTCAATTTTATGTTTACTGCTAGTTGATTTTGGGCGTAAAAGTTGTTCCGTTGTTATTTTTAATTTAAAATTTTATTCAATTGTAATTATAAGCAAAAAAATTTAAAATTCTATTAAAATTTTGTTTATATTTGTCTACGAACTATTCAGCAATACAATTGTAGGAAATTATTAATTTACGTTTTCTTGAATATTATACTCTAAAAATAATAAATTATTATTTAGTGACATTTTAATTTATATGAAATTACTATTAGGTGACGCATGGAATTTTTTTATCATATTAAAGGCGCAGCAACGTTAATCGCAGGACTAACTAAAAGGACTATAAAGTTTTGCCGTCGTTGCCGTATAATAATGATACACTTTTTCGCATTATATGCACATATAGTTTGAAAAAAGGCTTTAATTAAATTGCGCTTTATGGAGGGACTTTTTAATTAAAAATTTGAAAATAAATGACTAAGTTGCCATACTTATTACTATTGTACGTGCATGGAAATTTCAAAATCGCATCCATTTTTAATTACTATTCTTACTTAATTACCAATCCAACCCTCAATTTAAAAAAAATAATTAATTCTTCTTTTAATATTTTTGATCAAAACTCAAATACTTTTTTATAGCCTTGTTCCCATAATTTAACAATTCTGACAACTGTTGAAGGCATTTAAAATGTATTTTGCTGGAAATCATAGAGCATAAACCAAATAATTGTTTTCTCAATATATTTTTTAATTGATTAATTAATTAAGAATAATTTATTTCTGATATTAATTTGCAAGGGAGTGTATTTTCATAGGGTCCACTCTTAAGGACTGAGAGGTCCTTGGGTCGTGTAAGTAAACACCTTCATTATTTGCCATCCTCTGAATGCCGGAAGAGTAGATTAGAATAATAATAATAACACTGGAAATGCTGAAGGACCATATTAATAATAATAATAGTAAAAGTAGTGAGCAGTGTAAATTAATGTAACCAAAGCATTATGCAATGTCAAAATAACAAAAGTAATTACTGAATAAAATCAAAAAGTGCATTATTGAATGAAATGTGCATACCTATACAGATGAATTTCTTTGTAGGAATATAAATTGGACAAGGGTTAAGATGCGCTGTTCATCCGGTAAACAGCAGTAGCAAATGATAACAATAATTGCGGTTTGCATGAAACGAGCGTATTTGTACGTACTCACCAGGCACAATTAATAATAACATTTACAGTTGATGATGGAACAGCGTAGCCCGCATAGATAGACAAACAAGAAACATAAGCTGAATTGTGCATCGTGTACACTACTTGTAGCAGTAGTTATGTGGGAATAGATCGGGCGTTCCCAGCATGCATGTCGGCGCGATTGTGTGCAACTTAGTCGCCATCAGTCGCCATCAGATGTACCTACCACTAAATACGAACAGAGCTAAGGACTGCTGTGTATGGAAGGCTCATAAAGTGGTAATTACCGCACTTGTGTGTGCATGCACATAACGGTATTATGTGTGGTCGGTTTCAGTATCTCCACAATGCGCAATAGAGTTAGATATGTGCCAGACAACATTGCATTGCGAATACAATTTGTAATAGTTGTTTCTTTGTTCGCGCTCGGCAAACTCAATAAAACTAATTCCATGGAGCGCGCCCGCTCAAAGAGCTTACACAGTTTGCGCGCTATCAGAGAAAAAAAAATATTGCCCTCTTTACTCCCTTGATCTTTGCCTGCCAATTGATGCAAATTGTCGACTGAAAAGTGATTTCCTTATGACATTTTTGCGCTCCAGTGATCGCCGCCGATCGCGCCTCGATTCGATGTTCGATGCCTTTTCGACATTTCCCCGCTGCGCGCACTTTTTTCTCGCGCTGTCGAAAGTGTCGTATAGAATCGTCCATCCTGTGAGTCCTGCTGACAAACATCAGCATTTGTTGTTTGTAAGGACGCTAGGACTTTTTTCCTAGCACCAGGTATTGCTGCTGTGCTGGTAGTTTTTTCCTGCGGATGTTTTTTTGAGCTCCGCGTCGATAGGGATGATTTTTTTAACAGGGCAAACGGCGTCGGTTCTCTAGCACGTGAACAGTACTCGCGCTGTATTTTACATGGCCACTTTGCGTGCCGTTCGCGCAGTTTTCAAATTTGAATAAATCATCTGCGCGAAATCATCAATCAGAAGCGGATAACAATGGTCCGTTTGCTAATTTACTGCTGCTTTTTATTTCTGGGAACCTTGGTTGGAAAATATAAACATGTGTGGCAATTAGCGTTCGAAATTGAAAATTTAATGGATTTTTTTGGGTTATTAAAATTTTACGTAATTTTCTAACAAACGTTTGCATACTTTTGTTTTCCAGTTTGTTTAAAAGTTTTTAATGACTTGAATGCTATCTGTATTAAATTAAAACTTATTTTTCAACGAATGGAAGAGGTCTTATGCTTTCAAGACTATTGTCCTGTCAGTTTACTGGAGCTGCTCTTGACATAATATTACGTCTTTTATTGTCGTATCGATTTTCTCGTTTATTATTAACATCATTTGCGTCTAATTTGTTCCGATTCCAATACGATGTGTGGTTACAGTTCGTTAAATAATTAATGGGAAACACAGTAACTGTATATATTTTAAACATTTGCCACAAATGAACACTAATTATTATTTATCTAAGTAAACCTGTAGTGGCTGTTGTCGAAAAGTCATTGAGAACAAAAGTTATGCGAGAACATTAAGTTATTTAAAAGCCGAATTAAATTTCATGTATATACTGTGGTACATGTACGCAGTATGTGTTTTACGAAGCGCGGCGAAGTTTCCACTCATAGAATACGAGTAAGTTTAGTTTTCGAATTATTGATCGGCGTGTATAATGAATTTATATAGTTCGCCATCGTTTGGCGTTTTCTCTTTGGCTCGGTGCAAACGTGATAATTGGAAGTAACAACGGGGAAAGTAGCTGTGGTGCTGGCTAAAGAAATAAACCAACAATGACAGAATAATAAGGTAAAAACCAACAAATGCCTTATAGTCTGCCGGCACACTCACATGCCACTAAAACTATATCGTCGTTCACGGAGGAAATCTAATAAAACAACCGGTCCGAAGAGAGAGGCAGACACAACGCACGCGATCGTCATCATCGTCTCTCTATATCTATTCGTATTATTTTTGGAAACTACAAGCAAACTAGCAAAAAAATATATAAAATACTTTCGATTAGGTTTTGCACAACAATTCCTAAAAAAAAAATCCTGATTTTTTTGAAGTTATAATTAATTGTTTTTTTTTAGCGTATTTTTATTAATATTAAAGTGATTGAAATTGAAATAAAGTTTATAATTTGTTTGGAAATTTTATAAAAACAAAGAGCTGATTTTCATGTTGTAGTTTTATTTGGATTTATTATTAAAAAAGGTGTAAAAACAAGCCATTTATATTTATTTATTTAACTCCAGCAAATATGCTAAAATAAATTCTCATTATTTTTGCAACGGGTATACGTTTATATGTTACAGACCTATAAATTTTTAAAGTTACTACTTAAATATTTCGTACCAGAATGAAAAATTGTTAAAGTTTTGATAAATTTTATTATACCAAGTGACCACGGATTTAGTATCACTATATTTTTTCTTTTTATTATGTAGTCATCATTTTTAAATCAGTATTTCGAATTAAAATTATAGTTCAACTACTGTTATTCATTTAAAAATAAAAAAATTGAATATTTTTATCTAATTGTGTCTACTATCTAATAATAAAAAAGTATATGTTAAATTCTAAAAGAATATTTTTATTTTAGTTTGTTTGCCCGGCGCCTCCATATCTGATTTTCTAATAAAAAGCAATTTTCTTTATTGTTTTGGCACTTCAAATATTTTATTCTTTTTGTTTTGTTTAATTTTTATTAGTTATTATTTTACGGTCATAATTTGTATTGGAAGTCATTTGAATAAGGTATGCCACCCCAGCAAATTATTCAAAAGCGTCTTAAATTAAAATAATAAATAAAGTAAGTCTTAATTCGCAGTCGATCTGACTAATTTTTAGAAATAAAAGACAAGTAATAAATTAAAAAGTTCCTTTAAAAAATGCAATGTTTTTCAGAAGGAAATTAATAGTGCATTAAAAATCCGAAAAAAAAATGTTAACCTTTTAAAAATTTATGAAAGCAGTCTTTGTTATCGCGTCCAAAATAAGTTCCTAAATGTAAAAGCATTTGATATGGGTTTCGAAAGGAAAAAACCTGTATACAAAGAAATTGATCACCAATTTTGCTGCGAGTACTTCTTCGTAAACAAAAATATCAGCAGAAAAAAGGCAAGAGGTAAAATAAACTGGAAAAACATCAATTTGCGGTTCGCGAACATAAATATTATTGTGTGTGCATCATTTTGGGGCATCGGAAAAGCGCCGAAAGTGTGTACACACTTACACAGCCGCCCACACTGGAAAAACTCATTTAAATGTGTGCGCCTCTTTGCGCACAAATAAATAAGCATTTATCAATAATAAAAGTAGGAAAGCGACCGGGAAAGCCTTAGGTAAATATAAAAAAAAAGAGAAAGCAAAAATAAGCGAAAGTGGAGTTAAAAGACTTTCTGTCCGGCTGCCGCAGATTTATTTGTCGTTATTATTTTTCTCCTACCTTATCGCATGCTCTATTTCGAATCAGCCATTGAGCTTTTAAGTAGCTTATACTGCGTAAAGTTTCCTTCCCTCGTCTATTCTGATTCGGTTATTTACAAAATATCTGATTATTATTTATGATAAAGTTCAAAGAGTTGTTGTTATTATCATATGGAGCCCATTTTCATCAGAGATCTGCCGCCCGTGCCATCCTTTGTTTTTATTTGCTTTGAGCTTTTGTAATAAGATCCTAGTTAGATGTGCCTCCAGTTCGGCTATGCTTTTATGTCAGCACACGTATCGCCTAGGCAAATTAAAGGATTGTGCAGGTATTCTGATAATATAGAAAACATAAAGCTCGTTTGTTTGCTGAGTGTGTGTAGGGAGAGAAGGTTGCTCGACGGAACGACAACTTTTTGCGCTTCTTGTTAGCGGCGCAAAGAAAAGCCCCGCTCCGTTACACAGGTAGCACTGCTAATTATAAATTTATGCACTCTTCTAATGCAGAAACCCGGTCTCTAAAACCTGTATAGCGTTCCATATACTTGTAACATCATTAACAATGTGCACGTAGAACACAATTTACGATTCATTTCCATCATAATAATGTTCTGTGTGTCGTCAAATTATGCCTATGGTGTGCGCTATATACGTTCCATATTGAACTCCCAAAAGGATTCATTTCAAAAGTGTGACACCAGCAGCATACACAGGGTTAAAATGTTGGCAAGTAACCTTTTAAAAAGCTTTCGCCTCTTTGCCCATCGATTTTCGCTCGTCTCTCTTTTATATTTGCCAATGCCCATCGTACGTTTGTCATTTTGTTTATTGGTGTATTATTGAATTCGAGTCGCGCCACTTTCCAACATTCGCATCAGCATATTTGCATGAGAGCAGTTTTTCCCAACCAAATATGTGTGTTCATAATTTAATTACGGACGCTGTGTTGTCGGCAGAGGAACCGAAAAAAATGAGTGGGTTTAAATTATGATGGATCGCTGATCGATTCCACTATGGGCTTTCACTAAATAATAGGCACAAAAGAATGTATTTGGATAAAATGTCAAAAAAATTTCTCGTTTTCGCCTTTTATGGCAAATAAAATCCTCAGATTCCGACTACAAATGATGCATTTTTTTCTTGTTTTGCCACAATTTCAGCCATTTTTTTAATTACTTAAAAAACAAAGAGTAAAAGTCCTCAGAAATCTTTAAAACAAACAATATTGAAAATTATTCAGTTATATTCGAGAAGCTGTTTTTTAATTTGAAATTATTATTTTTTTGTTTTGTTTGATTTATTTTAATATTTCTTCCTTTGTAGATATCTAATGGTTTTCAACAATTTTTTTAAGAATGTCTTTCTTATTTTTTTTTTCTTCGTCATAAATCGAGAACTATAGGAGTTCAATCAATTTTTGTGAAAACACAAATTTTCAGAACATATAATTCTGCCTATTTTTTTTTCCATTAAAACAAGCCTCTAACTTTAAATATTGATGAAGAATAAACGGTTTTATATTCACTGTTAATTTTAGAAAATTTTACTAAGGATTTTCTTTTCAATAAAAAAATAATTTCATGTTTTTATATAATACTATTATAACCTGATTTTTGTTGAAATTTTAAGAAAATAAAAACAAAGGGATATTTTAGTAGCAAAGTTTTTAAACAAAAGCACTTTCAATTCAATTCTGTGCGCAGTAGTGTTCGCATTACCTTTTTGCGAAAATCCTGGAGCGCCCGAATGAAAAACACGTATACGCACAGCAAAGACAATAATACGGGAAAAGTTTTTAAATTTTGCAAATCGTTTTTTTTTTCTCTATAGTGAAAGTTGTGCGCTCTTAACCCCGTTGTTCCATTCGTGTCCCTCTAATCCTCGAATTTCCACCCACTTCGACTGCAACGGAACTCTGATGCTATTATGTTCGGCTGGTATATGAACGTTCTTCCCCGTTGACGTCTTTGTAATTGTTGCATGCCTCGGATAGATTATGTATTAAATTCAGAAGCGTTCAGGCTCACACTAATTACTGATCATAATCAGCACTATACGCTGCACTATAAAATTACATTAATCAATCAATAACTCGATCTAAGTAGCTCCGTATTTGCCTGTAATTGCCAATAATACTGCTGCATTTACTGCTGAATTTTGTAAAAAAATTGTAATTTTTATTGTGAAAAAAAAAACAAAAGTAAAATTGGAAAAATTTTCACTGAACTTTATTTTTTATTTGTTTCAGGTGAGTGCTCAATTTTCATCCTTTAGATCTGAAGGGTCCGTCAGTAATCAGGTAAAAAAGCCAGCATCGAATAAAAATTCCTTAGGCTTTGTCCTTATCGACAGGACGACTTTTATTATTCTTCCGATGGCGCGCCACTTCTTTATATATTTGAACACCGGGCGAATTTGCGCTCTCGACACACACAGTCCCACATAGTAGTCGTAGTAAAAGTGTTCGCCGCTCTAGTCACACAAAAGTGGCGATGTCATCTTTAATTCTGATTGCCAGCGATCCTTTGCGGCGTCGGCGGCGGCGGCAGGCGAACGCGAAAGGAACCGGAAGCGACGGACAGAATACCGAACACACTACCACTGTAAGGCCTCGCCGTCCCCTTTCGCGCGCCGGATTGAATTATCACAAAAATACGCCACGCCGCGAATATATCTTCACGCGCGAGCCGAAAAACTTTGATTTATCTCCGCCTCGCGTTCCACTTGCGTAGGGAAAATCGCCAAATTTGAATACACCACTATCTGCGCGTATATAAAGATAGCGAAACTGTTTGCGCGCCCATAAAAAAAACTTTAATAGCATGACGAACAACGTTTTGATTCCGCTGCTCGGATGATTTATTGATGGCCCTTTTGAGGATCCGCTCGCCCACTGCAATTCGACCGTATAAAATTAATTAGATGAAATTAAAGTGCAGGACATAAATTTGGATGCGGCGGCGAGGTGGTGCACTTTCTCGGAATGGATCTGGGGCGAAATAATGTGCAATCATTGTGGCTATAAATAAAGAGCTGAGCGAACGAGGATGAAATCTGCATCAATAAAATAGTTTTATTATCTGCACTGTATGTGGTGCTGAAGTGACGCGCGACTCTCCAGGACTCGCGTCGTCGTCCATGCTTAATCCTGCAAGAGTGGCGTATAAAATTTTCAGCTAACCTGCACACTGCGGAATTGCATATTGAACGCTTCGCAAAACTGTCTCACTTTGAAATTTCTTTCAACACTCCACTTGAATTCACAAAATAAAAAAAAATTAAATAAAAAATCTGTGCTGGAATATTAAAAGACTATTCAATATTCTTTTGACTTAATTTTTTGTCATTGTTTTTTAAATTCTGATTCGAAGTAATATTTTGAAGATTAAAAGTATAAAAGTTACGAGAGATGTAACGAACAGTGAGAGACTGTTTTCTACCACACCTTTTGTTTGCATTGTGCACTCGTTCTTCACATCAGCAAGCAGTACTTGGAAATCAGCCTTTGAGCGATTTTCTCCTTCGCCAATATACAATTCAATTGTCAATTGTAAATATTCATAAAGTTCCATTAATTGCTAACAGAGCTTAAAGCAGATTCGTAGAGTGCTTACCGTTATTTCGATGTGTGCTCTCGAAATAAATAGTAACTTTTAATTGTTTTTGCAAATTGTATTGCAAAGTACCTATAGACAAGTGGATTTTAAGAGCATCGGTTTTTAAAAATTGTGCGTTTTATAAATTACTTTTTAAATTGCTCATGTTTTCCATTTCCGCAAATACGGTTTTTGACATTTTTTTTCTCTATAAATTTCTCTCAAGCAGAAAAATATTTTTTTCCATTTCGGGCTGAAAGTCCTCACTTCCTGGCTTTGTAAAAAAAAAGTGCAACAATAATGTGCAAACCAAAAAATCAAATTTATCTAGTATATTAATTATTTGGCAAAAAAAAATTAAATTGCGCCATTTGAAAGCTTGTAAATCATCATTATACAGGGTGATTGATTAAAACTGTGAATTTAATTATTAATAGTTTTTATTAGTTTATTGCACTTCAATCCGAAAGGAAAATATTATTATTGGTCTATTGTGTTGAAAGATACGACCTTAGGAAGATGTCACAATTTTGTCTATAAAAAAATAATATCTCGGCAAGTTATTAAGGTTTAAAAATTAAAAATTGTACCAGAATTAATTTTATTTTAAAGCCTTTTTAAAATAAAAAATATAGTGTGATATTAATTATTTATTTTTAATAATGACATCTGGTATTTTCGAAAATGCTCGATCTTAAAAAAGAACCATCAACGTTCTAGTTAAAACACTATACTCACTATGAAAATTTCAAATTTCTTCCTTAATTAGAAGTTAAAAATATTTTAACGATATTTGTGCTTCAATCAATAACCCTGTATATTCCTAGCGTTTCATGCAATTACTTGAGCGAAGAAGACAAATACTAAAGACATTTTTAATTTATACGTAAAAGAAGTAGCTGGTAGAAGCTGAAAATAAATGTTACGTAATAAGCTAAGCTCGCATATATCTTGCAGCAGAAAATGTATAAAAGTATAAGAGTGGAAAGTATGGCATATACACAGAGTAAGAGCTAAACCTAGGTACAATTTAGATAAAACTGAGATGACTACTTGCGTCCCATCGGAATATAGCGGATGTGTAGTGGTGGTGGGTGGATTCATATTTTTTTCTCTCTTTCCCTTCATTTCTTTATAGTTAGCATAGTATAGCAGGCTGCGCATCCCTTGCACTGGTATACCATCAACCGACCGTTGTTTACATTTCATTAAATATAATGCTTACTGTAATCACAACTTCTCCTTAGTGATATCTCTATCTGCTGGTAATATGCTTCTTTTATGATATTAACCATAAAGAGCGCGCAAGTTTAATCCTAAAGGATTCATTATTGCACTTCGTCTCCTCACATCACATATAGAGCTCTTCTTCCGTTCCTTATATGCACCACTTGCAATTTTCCCCGAACGCTACATTTGCTGTCTTTTAATTAAATAAATCTCTCTGATAATCAGCGATTGGATTAATCTACTTGTCATTTACATTTTCTTTTTTGATTTTAAAAATAATTTGCCATTAGAAATTTTATTATATTTTTTTCTTTATTATTTTTTTTAACTATAAAATTAATAAAATTTAATGAAACTATTGCAGTTTTTCCTTATTTTATTTATGATTACCGTTGCAATGAAAATTACTGATTGCTTTTAACGATTTTCCTCATAAAATTTGTTTTTTCAGCTTACTAGGCATTCCAGACAAAATAAGTTATAAATTTGAGTTTTTCTTAAAATGTCCTTAAAAATGAGGTAATCTAGAGTTCCTCTTCTCATTTAATAAAAAAAGTGAAAAACTGTTATCTGATGCCACTGCAAAACCCCCTTTGATGTGATTTTTTTTACGTTTTCGGGTGGCTTCTCTTAAAAGTTGATTTGAGGAGTCCAGTTGCAAATAAACAGGGGGCACTACACTTTTTTAAGATGTATAAAAAAATAATTAAATGTTGATAGAGCTAGGAAAAAAAGTAATTAGGAATGCTGAATTTTATTTTGCACTTTTGTATTTTTTATTGTCGCGATAATTTGCGAAAGGCAATAGGAGGTATAATCGAGGGGGCAATTTACATGTTCTAACGTTATCCACCTGTTAATCTTCGACCAAGATTGCGAATGCACATTAAATATTAAGCGGTCGCTAGGAAATTCACTTTTACGAGTGCATTTTTAACGATTTAAATTTACAATTACGCTGTACAGAGCTCGCAAAGCGAAAGAGAGTACTTCGTTACTTATTTTCTTGACGTTCCGACTATAAAAGATGGTAGTTTTATTTCCTACTTTTACTGTAATTGCGAATTTACTTGACAATTATTATGGTTTAATGGGCTGTGTTTTACAAGCCTTAATTGAAATGACTTACCTTGAATTATTCGCTTGGATTTTCCAACAATTCCATACAATATAATTATTTTACCAAAACCAAAAAAAGAAAAAAAAATTAAGAAAAAAAGGTAACAATTTCGAGCAAAATATATTAATGATATTTGCAATACTCTAAACGCATAAAACAGAGCTCGGATCAAAAGAAAAGGTACGCAAACGGGCGGCGAAATTATTCTCCATGTATGGTGAACAGGTAACTTTTTCAATGCAGTTCACGAACAAAGCGCAAGTAGACCGCTGCCATTATTATTATTAGCACAAAGCAAATCCTTGCACATTATTCGCCCCCCCCCCGACACAATTGCGTCCCCATTATATGTATTGCACTGTGCTATATATAGACTATACCGGCAAATACTGGTAGTGATTTGATAAGGGAAACGGTCACATGTGAAGTGCAAATAATGCCTACTTGGTCCACCAATATACTTTATTATTATTACTCAAAGCGTTTAGAAGCGTTTTTATTTATTTAGTTCATTGGTTGGGGTGTGCTCGGCGTTCGGGGAGTCGTCAAGCCACGTCCCTTAAAATTTATATAATAATACTAATGCCACTATTAACCCCTTGGGGGTTCCTATTAGCCCTCCGGGCTTTCATTCATGGCTCTATTGAAAACATGGCAGGCATGGCGAAATATTCGATAATATTTCATGCGCGTGCCCTCATTTTCGCCGCACGCTCTTCAGCCTGTCGAACGAAAATTCCGCATCGGATAATTGCAAATATATTATTTTTTAAGGGCATTTCTTTGAAGATGGTTTATCGCTACGACAGAGGAACTTAAAGTAAAAACTTTTAGCAAAAATTTTAAATTTCTTTGAAAACTTGTGACTTCAATTATTATTTATTAATACCCAACTTCAATACTCCAGGCAGTCAAGTTTGTTGTTTGCTGGAAATATGTGCCAATATTTTAATTAATTATTTTGGGTTTTAAATATTTTTTAGCAAAAATAAACTACTCGGCAAAATTAGAACTTCAACAAAGTGTCTTTTTTTTTGAAAAATGAATGGTCAAAATTTTAATTAAAAATAACTAAAATCAATTAAAAATATTTCAGTTTAGTTAAATATTTAAATATCGAGTGGGAATTTAGTTTTAAATTAATTCAATAAATTCGAAATTATTCTTATACAAATATGATTTTTTAATAAAAATTAATAAAGAAAAAATCAAATGAACGGGATGAAACACTATCGTTTATTTCCACCCTGTATAAATTAAATTTAATAAAAATTCTTTGTGATAGTAAACATGTTTATATCATGTACAAAGAAGAGAAATAATTATAGAAAGAAGAAGAAATGGTTGAAAAGGTGTTTTTAATTAATATATTCCACTTTAGTGGATTTCGTTCGTTGGTTGGTGACTCACGAGGCCAATTTAAATAAGAAATATTATAATTCCGGTTAGACGTCCGAATTGGAAATGAGGTTTCCCACTTCCACAACTGTGCAGCGAACGTTTGCAAAGCACAAGGTGTATTATAAAGCGAGTCGCGCGGGAAGAAAGGGAAGTTTCGCGAAATTAAAATTTGATGTAGCGAAAAGGAATTTTAATCCCAATAGGCGTCTTTAAACTGGCGTCTTCAACATCGAAGAAGCCGCCGCTATTGCTACACGCAAGATATATTATGCCAGCTGTCGTAACATGGATTGCCGCCCCTATTTATTAATCATCTTGCAGAAATAACGCACAAACTTTATGTAATTTGCGTTCAAAGCGATTGCGTGCGTCTGAAAGTCACCACTTGCGTGTGTATTGGTGAACGCGAAGAAGTCGGATAGATTTCAAAGATGCACTGGATTTGCGTAAAATCCACATAGGATTAGGGTGTTGTCTGCATGAATAAATCTGTTGATATATGCATATAGACGCAGTGCGTCCCCTCTATACTTCAGAAGATCCGTTCGTTCGCAGCAACAGCAGACGATATTTCCAATATCCCTTCCAAACAAATAATTAGCCCAATCGGTCAAAAGGATGTTCGTGCATCCTCTCTCCTTCGATCGGAGCCGATCATTATTTTCCGAAAACGAGACAAACTCTTTGCGGCTCGTCGGATCTCCGTCGCACCCCTTATTCGCCAGAGCCGAATCGAAAACACACGCAGACGAATCATTATCATAAAAAAAAAGAGATAAGGAATGGAAGAGGAGAGGATAAAATCGATGGGTCGGCTCCTGTTTCCGTTCATTTGGAAAATCGCGTTTTACACTTAATTGTAGACGTTATTATTAGCAGTGCGCTTGAATTGAAATAACTCTAGCTTCCTTTTTTTTGTTTGTCGTTCGCTTCGATAAATAATTTAGCGATGAATGAAAAGTTGTCGCAATTGTCGAGGACTCTTGAAGGTCTTCGAGTTCATACGTGTGACCCCAAGTGCTGAAGACTTGCACACATTGAAAGGTCGTCCCCGTTTCCAGGCCATTTTTTCAACCCTCGTCGTGTCCCTGTTCTCCCGTGCACCTCTTATGTTTTATTTCATTTGATAGGGATTAAAAGGGGTCGCACGCCGTTCGCTCGGCGCAAGTTTTGAGTAATGGCGGAACGTGTGTTTTAACTTTAACGAAAATATCGTTAGAATGGCGACAGGTCCTTTCCGAGCAACGCTTTTTGGCAGTTAATGTAGCTGAAAGAAAAAGAAGTGCGTTAACAGATTTCAGAAATTATATCGCACTGGCCCTGCAAATAAATTTACTACAAGTTAAATTCTCTTTTATTTATTCTGTTTTTTTTTAAGCTAAAAGTTTGATTGCTTGCAAATCCAACACCAATTGTGAATTATTCTAAAAACAACTTTATTAAAACCTCCATTGTAACGGCAATATTTACAGAAAAAACGCAAACTTTTCTAGCACCACGCAAACTCGCTGAGAAAAAAGAAAAAACAAAAAAGAAAAAATAAACGAAAAAATTTAGCTGGCGAAAAATTTAAAGTTGCAATATTTATTTGCACGCGCTTAAAATAACTGCTTACATTCATGAAAGTATTTTAATTACTTCGCTTTTTTACGCGTCCCCTTTGCATATAAAGGGCAAAACAGGCCGAATATGTTTTTAATTAATTTTACAGACAGTATCATCTTATCTAGCCGGACCATAATACTTTTTTAGCGCGAGATTCTAAATTAAAATAACCTAGTTTGCATATAGTAGTTGATTCTAGGAAATTAATTAAACTGGATGCGCACGTTCTTTCCACCCGCATAAAAAAAACCCGTATGTAAATCATAAACAGATTTGTCATAAACTTTGTTAGCTTCCTCTTTTTTTGTTATGAAACATGAAACATGACGAATAAAACAATTGTTTTAAATGGGGAGACGCCATTGCCGGCGGCTCCCAAAGATTATGTATAGCACAAAGTCGTCAATAAATCCTTCAAAAATTTTACGAATTAAATTTCAACTTCCGATCAAACGGAAGATTAAAGATTGTGAAAGCACTGCTGGGTTTAGAGGGTTTAGATACCGAAATGACGTTTTGCATATGTCACAGGGAGGTAAAATATAATCGTGGAATAATACGTCATGTTCAAATAAATCTTTCACATATGTTTATCAATGAATGGTACATAAAGCTATAGACGTACAAATAGTACATTAACTACCGTGCGTCTCTCCATAATAAGTCTTTCTATTTGTGTATTTGTTGGTGTTTATGTGTGTGTGTGTTTCAATGTTTGAATGCGTAATGAATGTAGGGCCTAAACAAAGCACTCGATTTGTGTTTGCGATAATTTCGTACATGCGTTTTTATTTATTTCTCTATTGCTATTAAACTAAATTCTAATTGTATATAAATTACAATTTCTTAACGAGCTTGATTTTATCTTATTTTTTTCTTGCTTGGTTAATTAAAATATTTTAATTCTTTTTTTTTTTGTGAATAAGTTTTTAAATCTTGTTCTTTTAAATTTCCAGTGTTGAATTTCTTTTATATTACTTTTATATTATTTATATTATTTTTCTGAGTTGCAGTTGACTAAATAAAATAACGATATTTTATTAAAATAAATTTACTTTTTCAGTTGTTATTTTGTCACATTTTTTAATTTCTAATAATTTTATTTTGAAATATAAATGTTTTTAATTATACATGTAATTTTGTGAAGTTAAAAGACAAAAGTATACTAAAGTTGAATGAATGAAATACAAAACTTTCGACGATTTGTCCCAAAATTGATGTTTTTTGTTGGCTATTATTTTAAATATTAATATTAATTATTTCTAATATTTTAATTGTATAAATATTTTTGGAAAAATATTTGTTAATTTATAATTAATTATTATATTCAATATTTTTTTTTAAATTTTACTAATTTAAAGATATAAAAGTTGTAAAATGTACTAACCAAAAATAATGATTTGATTTGCCTAAGTTAAACTTCAAATTTCAACAACTTTAAATAATGTAAGACTTGTAAATTTTTCATTTTAAAAGTAACTTTTTCATCTTTTTGATTATGCAATTTATAAAAATTTATTTAAAATGGTTTAAGCTGCACAAGTAAAAGCTCACTTTAACATCATATTAATCATTTTGAAAGCTTTTGTTTGTACCTAATGAACCAATGAATAAATTTAAACAAAATAAACGTATATATTTAATTGCTATAAATTAGTTTTATTATTTACTTTTCCGAAAGCTAAATATTGTTTATTTGTTTAAACATTGAAAGGCAAAAATGATGATTTTTTAATGTTGAGACACATTACTAGTATTGTACTTTTTATAATAATTTGATAAATACCAAAGGACAGTGAATAAATTTTATATATTCTGAAAGAGCATTTTTCATCAAGCTTTCAAAATATGTAATAAAATATTTATAATTGTTAATATTTAAACATTTATTGTAAAAATTCAAAAAAATGAATGTATTAGGATTGTTGTGGAGCTTTTACTTATAACTCCAATACTAAATGTAATATTTGAATAAAAATTGCGACTTTATATTTTTAATTAAAGCTATTTTGTTTGTACTTTAATAAAAGTTTAGAAAAATAAATTTTAATTAGTAAAAATTCAAATTAAAAAGGTGACTGCCACTTTTTACATTAAATGGTTGATTAAGACCGTCCTTTAAAATATTTTTAACATCTATAGGTAACTACTCGAAGAAATTTTGAATTATCAGTACAGCATTCTATTCAGGAGATAAGTTGATGGTAATTTTTTCAAGATTTCATTTTCGATTATACCGGAAGTCGTTACCAACTTCATTATTTTAATCGGCACCCCAAATTTTTTATTTTATTTTTAATTAGGCCTTAAAATTACATTAATTTTGGGCCAATTTTTATTTTTATACCTTAATTGAAAAATTTTAGATTGAGATTGAGATTAAGAAAAGGATTGATTAGTTTTCAAATAATTTCTATGGTATTTAAATATTTAAAATGAGACATAACATGAAAAAACATGAGTAAAAAACCTTTTTATCAACGAGTATTTCAAAATGCTTGCATGTTCAATGAAGCGAATACACCTACCTTTAAATAAAAAGTAAATAAAATAAATAATTCAAAAAAGAATTCATCAATTGTAGAAAAAGCCCATTGTCAATCTGTGCATTTCCTTTGGCCGCAAATAAAATGCACAAACGTAGGCCCGTGAGAGTAGGCAATAAAAAAGCATTATTTTCCAGTGCCTCCCCTGTGCAAAGCGCTGTTTAAGTTGTCACAACAAAAATAAAAATGTATTCATACATTTAAAAAATAGCATACAGTGTGTGTAACTGCTGCTGCCACTGCACTTAAATCAAATTGTCCCAGTGCACGTGTACCTCGGCCCAGCGGTGCACACGGTCAGGAGATTCCGGTTTATTACCTGCCAATACTGACAGGACAATTGCATAAGTGGTGCGCACATTGTGAAAGACATCTGTTGACAATATAACTGGGATTAAATCGGTCCACGATTATTCCTCTATCTATGTCGGTCGCATTTAATGTACCTCTCTCTGCAGTCTGCACGTACACGTAGAGTGTACGGTGTGTGTGCGTGTGTGTGTTTCTACATCTGTTGAAATGGGACACCGGAGGGACAATGCGCTTCTCTATGTAATTTGTGTCGCTGGGGAAGCGACTAAGGTTGCATGAAATTGAAGGAATTAGAACGAGATGTTGTTTTGATAAGGATTTAGCTGCGCTCGGAATATCGCGAAGATTGAGTTACCACCCTCTGGTCCTCCAGTCGAGCGCTAGTTGCTTTCTTCTTCTATTACGCCCCCGCACTCACTATTTTTTCGATGTGCGCACACACAAACACAGAGGGACGCTAAATTTGCTTAACGTACGTTGTTTGTTGGTGGCATCGTGTGCGGGGATGTGTATACTTAAGGGGGGTACCTTATGTGTTGCGTCGTTAGTTTTTATTTTTCGCTTCCTTTAATCTTGGGTTTCCGCAAAAAGGACGATTAAGAGTCGGTCGAGCGCTGTATGTGCGCGCCTGCTTCTTGCAATTCAACCAGGGAATGGGATCTCTTTGTGTCGGTAGTTACGCTCTCGAATGATTCAATAATCGCACGTCTAGTAGTGCCGTGCAATTTCATGCCCACTCGTAGATCTATTGCTGCACGACTAATTAATTAATTAACAAGTCGCTTCGGTTGATCTGACTGTACGCTACATGGACGCAATACTTACTTGGGCAATTAAAAAGTAATCTAGGGGATTGTACGGGGTGTGTTGTTAATAAATTATTCTGATCAAAAATTTTAAAATACCTTTGATTAAAATTGTGGCTTACATTTCTTTAAAACTCTTTGATTTAGTAAGAATAATATACGTAACGGGTAGTAGTACTCTGAATTCAAATCGAATTTTGAGCGTTAATCATAATCAGTTAAGGTAGAGAAAAAAATATCAAAATCAACCTATTAAGAAAAAAACATGGGGGATTCAATAAATCAAAATAGTTGTGAATGTGTGAGAAGGGACCAAAAAAACAAGAAACTGACCAGAGTAATTAAATTGTAGTTCTTACTGCAGGGAAAAGTAGGGAAAAACAGCCACGGTGCTATTAAGGAAGCGGCAAGCAAGTTGATGTAAATTTAACAATTTTAATAGCATTCAGCACTATTGCACTACAAGAGCAAAAATTATAATTTTTGGGTACTTGANATGTCACAAAATGTTGACAATAAAAAAATAATATCTCACAAGTTATTAAGATATAAGCTAAAAATTATAATTTTTATTTTAAGACCTATTGAAAACAAAATTAAAATTAAAGAATGCCTTTTAAAACATCAACTTCATTAGAAGTTGAAAGTAAAAGAGTAATGTAAAAAATATGAAATTTGTAAGAAAAATTTAAATTACATATAATTTTTTATAAGTTTCAATATAATTAATCAAAATAATATTTATTTTTATGCGATAATTTGGGTCACAGTAAAAACTGAAGTTTATACCATAATTTGGGACAGAGGTAGTAACATTTAGAAAAAATGTTTAAAATGATTTTTTCAATATTGACCAGTGATTTTTAATGAATACGATTTGAAATACTTTTTGTGATAATAAGCATTAAATTTATAGAAACAGAAAATCGGCGTTAAAAGAAAAATAATGTGTGCAGTAAACTTTATAAGAAAAAGCTGCACGAAAGTGCACATATTGTACCGTAATTGATAAGTTCGAGCTTGAATCGGCGATAATAATAATAAGGATCGTATTCGATTTTAGTATGTTTGTATCTGACGTGAAGTTTATGTGTATGGTTTTAGTTGAGCGCGGCTCTAAGTGTGTTGAGTATAGGGAATGCGGGGTCATTTATCCGTTGATTTAAGGGAAACGCGACGGCAATGTTCGCGCTCCGTTATTAGCATTAACGTTTAGGTATTATATCTAATTTATTTCTACACTAAAAGTTCCCAGACTCCAGAAGTGCCGTTCTATATTGTGTTTGGGGAGACATTAGAGGGGACGCACTCTCCGCATTCCGCAGAATTGCGGCCTCTCTCCCTCTCTGGAAAATCACAAAAATATTGGCTAATTTCCGCCGCAAATGTTGTGATTTATTATTTATTGGCTTCTATCCCCTTAATACTATTTTTTAACTTCCTTCTTGAGGAAAATAATATTTAATGAGCAAAAAAAGGTTAAAATTTTTAGACTTTTCGCTTTGGGCAAATAAACAATCGACTGATAAAATAAAATAATTCCGATAAAGATGTGATTGCGTAATTTAAGACCGTTTAATAATGAATTTGGGCGTGGAGAAATCCGGTGGCAAAGTGATAAAAGAAAAGTAATCGTGTGTCTTTTCGACTTTTGTTATAAATCGCTAGCGAATCTCCGAAAAACGGGAACTGCTCGCGATTTTTCAAGCTTTCACTCTTTGACACTAAAAAATATGTGCGGCTTATATTCATATAACATTCAATTATTTACATTCGCCAATCAATTTTCTTTTATTTGAATGCATTACGCGGCCCATTTTTACCGTCGTGCCGTACCTTGTCACCACTCTTTTTTCGACAGCACAGATATCTATCTATCAGAGAAGCAACAACAAGAGAGAAATAAATTCAGATTCAGACGCGTTTTATGTTTCACAAAACAATTCATTTATTCAATTCATTCATATCGTATACTACAGTGAATTAATTATGATGCTAAAGAAAAGTTTGCTATTAATGAAAAGACTCGATTGTAAATAATGAATTATTGTCGGCGCGCATTAATAAGTACCTACAATGTATCCAACAAAGAGAAAAGTTCGCTTCGTGAAAATAAGCCAGGCCAAAGTAAATAATTTAATTCATAATTAGGTATGAAATATTAGATGCCTAAGTTCTTCAGCTCTTTCTTATTTCTTTTATAAGCTCGGCTACGTGTTGAAGAGTACTTCTATACTTATCTATAAGAAGAAAACTTTTGCGAAAACTTATATATATAGATCTAGCACATAGCTCACAAGTTGATCAAGTTGCAAACTCTATTTATTAATCTTACAATACTGTTGAGCTGTGAACAAGTGTGATAAGAAGAACCGATATTAATGTGCGTTTAACTTCAATAAACGAACTGGCAAAATCCAAAAACCAACTTTTCTTAATCTGATACTCTTTATTTTATAAGCTACATAATATACTTTAAAAGTTTTTAATGTTTTTATTATTTAAGGTAATAAAATAAAAGTATACGATTAACAAATTTGCATATGGAAATTCAATATTTCAAATCATGCAAGTGAAGTTTCAAATTGAAAATAAAAATTTATATCATCGATACTTTATCAAATAAAAAAAGCACTTTTAATTTATCATCGATGAAATTTGTTACGAAATTAATCTGCACAGCGGAAGGAAACATAATATTTGACGATTTATCATGGCATAAATCACTTAATCCTCTTATTCGCGCAACTTTTTCTCCATAGTTAATTTTTCACAAGTGCTTTTCGATGAAAACCTTTCTGCCATTGCGACACCGAAAAGAAAGGAAAAAACAAAGAAGAAAGAAGGACAAGCAAAGGACAGACAATCAAAACGCGAAACAAACTCGGGCGAATTCATTTCAAGTAATTCACCGGTTTATTATTCAAATATAACTGTCATTTTCGTTTTATGTAACACGACGAGAGACGAGCGCAATTGTGGTACATTTCGGATTGCATATAAAGTTATGACGTCTGCATCAGACTCGCGCGGGCACGATTTAATTATTATTTATTACGCCTCTATTTGCGGCTTTAACGATTGTCATTATTCTAATGCAACGGAATACAATAGAACTCGTTAGGCTCCGTGCAATTTTTAATAATTTATTATTTGCAAGCGCAGCGGCCGGGCTCGGCTCCACGCGAAAATCAATTTTTCACTTGCTCAGTTCGCGCTCGTGGAATTCTCAGGCTATAGGTGCATCAAGGCGACAACACGGATTTATTAAGTGTATTAAGTAGTATAATGTACTTCTATAGGTTCATGAATATCGCATAACTTCTTGCATGCAGCTATATGGAACCATTAGAGTGCCAGCCGAGAACTATATACGCCGAGAATTATCCAGATGAAGTATCCTGAGCAACTTCGGGGACTCTGCATATTTAATTGCTACAGGAGTTCATATAAGTGAACTAATAAAAATTAATGAGGGTGTTTTAGGCTGCAGAACTACTTTCGCATACTTTGCGTCCTACTTTAATCTGCCATTCCCCTAAAAGTCTTTTTCTTCTTTCTCATATGAAAAAAAAAATGTTTAAAAATTTGGTACGAAATGTTGAATTTTTTGAACAATAGATTACCAAAATTATTATACAGGATGCTCCAATCTTCGAACTATACAATTTCTTCAGTTTTAAAGATAGGGTTTCGGTTAAAAGGGCCAAAAAGGGTCGATTTTTACTCCCAACTTATATCCCTTTTCAAAAATTGCATTTTTCTCTTGGTTATTCCCAAATTAATCCGAAAAAAAATCTTTGAAAATCGTTGATTTTTTTGATTTTTCATGCCAAGAATTCTATTTGAGATTAAAAAAAAAAACTGGTTATTTTTAAATACAATATAAATCATTTTATAAAATTTCTATAGTTTGTTTGAATTTTGAAGAAGAAAAAAAAAAGGTTTATAAAATGAAAATCATAGCTTTTTTTTAACGGCTTAACCAATTTGAATGATTATCTTTGGAAATTATTATTTAACTTAAAAAAAAAACGTATTTAATTGAAGTAATCAGCGGTCAAAATCGCCATGGCTTCTAAGTTTTGGTAAGAAATTTCATTGAAGAAGCTAAGCAATTTTATAATTATTTTATTTTTAAAGAATTGGATTTTCCTATTAACATTTGTTTATTATAATTAGTTTAATTTATAATTATTTATTTGAAAATTTAAAAACCTAGGTACATTTTTTGTCCCTAAAAATTCTTTTTTTTTTTCATTTTAGAGGATTTTAACTTTTCTTTAGCATACCGTGAATACCATGGGCATGAAATACATTATAGTTATTTGTAAAATAAAAGGTCCAATAAAATAAGATTAATATTTTGAAAGAACTAAAGCGAAAATCAGTATAAAAGGCAATTTTTCAGGTGTAAAAAGCTTTTAGGGTGGCGCGCTCAGTTGTATTGCTAATAAATTTTTCATTAAATTTATTTCGCTTCGGCTGTGCGATAATTTATGACCGAATAACTGAAATAGTTTCGCCGTTTGTTGATAGCGGCAGCGTTTATTTAGTGCGCGGCGTGTGTAAAAGTTTTCCCTTTGGTTTTTCGCCAGCGGCAGCGGTCGCGTTGCGGGGGTGAAAATGACGTGACTTAAGTATCGTGTTTACTCGCAATAAATTACGTAGTCATTCCGTCTGAGTCGCGCACTATAAATTCAGCCGATAAACGAAAAGCATGTTTTAGTTTTCTCTCACTCTCTACCCACATGCAGCATACTGTATACACTACATGCGAAGTCCGAATGTGTTCAACCCTCTGTATTTAATCTACATTCACTAGGTAATACATACGCAACAGAAGGAAAATATTAGAAAAATTCACGAATCACGAGTGCGCGTTTAACGTATCTCTCTATGCAAACGCAGATATCGTAAATTAAATAAATATTACAATTAATCAAAATTTACAAATAATAACAATAATAATAGTTGTGTGCATATCACACATCGAATGCGGGAACAAAAAGCCGCAATCGCATCGTATCCGATGTTGATTTTCAATTATTATGTATAATTTTCGCATATAAATAAATCAATGCTCGACTAAATAAATGAAATCGAAATGCCAAGCAAACATTATATCCAGTTGAAGCGGGTTAGTTCGGGTTTGGCAAAGTGCAGTCAGCCGCTGGTTTGTTCTCTGTGTCTCAATTCCGACGAGCATATGATAAAACATCCCTATGGTTTTACACGTACTACGTATTGAAGAGATGAGATATTTGTATCTGTACACGTTACTTCGGTGTTTGCAAGTGCGTATGTGTTGTTGGATATTGGGGCCAGCAGCATGAACGGAGTACATGAAGAATGAATTTGATTTCATATCAAGCGGATGAATCCAGTAGGCAGCCGTATCGCATCCGCATTTTGAAACTTAACCGTAAATAAATGCTCACTGGAGTCTTCAGAGGGAAATCTTAAGTTTTTCCATCCGCACTCATCAATAAACCCCGATAAATTTATTCTTTTTATCCATTTGTTTTTTTCGGATAAAATATTCGTTTTTTCTTTGTTTTTGATTTACAATAATCAATTTTTCAAGGAAATCTTTTGATTATCGATAAATTCCGTTTTCAATTAATTTTATTCATTTTATTAGAAAGAAAAAAATATATTCAAATCATTTTTGCCCAGTCGACCAGCTGAAAATTCGCTTGTAATTTTCCGATTTTTGCATTCTTGCTAGAAATCGCTAGACAAAATAAAAACGCGATGTAAAAGTGATTTATAAGCATGAACTGAGATCTGAAATGTTTTTAAAGTAATTGACTTCTATTTCATCCCCCGGCGGGACTTTTTCAAAGCATTCAAACATGCAGAAAGACCAGAGCCATATTTTAACGATATAACGAGCCTGTAACATTCGCTGATGCATGTAATTTACTTCCTTAACGTTATCGGCCATCTCTTCGCATCGCAGACATTTCTAGTGTATTCAACAAGAAGAAGGATTTTTGGTCCCGGCAGCCACGACGAACGTAATATGAGGTTATTCGTTGCGAGGCGTCTGTAAAGCGGCCCGCCACTGCCGGGCAAATAAAAAATGCAAAAGACATAAAACAGCCCTGGTCCCTCGTTTTTGATACTAATCAATATCGAAGGACTCCCTTTAATGTCCTCGGGGCCGACAAATAAATATCTAAACGTAATGAAGCAATTACTTAAAAGCAGAAGATTAAAGCCGTGCGCGGTGTCGAATGTTCATACGTTTATACGAGATGGACGTGTAGCGGTGGCGGTAAATCAGCAAAGCGGGACGTAAAAGACAATAATGCAAATGATGATCAGTAATAAATCGGTTTGTCCGTTCGAGGTAACGTTTAATGGAGCTTTGCGGCATTACACGCCAATAATGGCAGTTTTAATTACGATGCCAACGAAACATGCAATCGGACAAAGGTTTGGTAATGATTGAAGATACCCGCGTGAATATCGCAGACATTATGTTTGCAGATTATGTACGACAACGGAGCACCACTGACTGACCATGCGAACAGCCATTTGATTTCATATTTTAAACGCACACACACATGCATTCACTTACGCAAATTGGGCAACAGTATTGTGAATTTTGTGTGTGCGTGCATGTGCATGTGTATTTTAGTGAAACGCGCCGCTCTAATCCTGATTTATGTCCTTTAAAATACCGAACAACTAAAATGGCACCAAACTGACAGCAAGAGCTGCAATAAATATTTCCGAAAGTGGACCGACAAAAAATTTGAAGAGTTACAAACAAATCTGCCTGTAAAATGGCTGCAAAATGCATTTTTTATTATGTCATACCATTTACTACATGCACAATGGTAATTTTGTTTTAAAACTGATTTCGACTGTTTTCATTGATAATTTTAACAACAAATTTATTTATTTATTCTCAAAATTAATAATGGTGTCAATTTTATAAAAATATATAGTTTAACTTATCAACAGAGCTATAAATTGAGTGCAAAAATCCCACTGACCGGCAAAAATGAACTTTTAATTAGTTCAATAAGAATTCATTTTGTTATTTTACATTAATAAAACAACTTTTTTTTTTCCCGAAAAGTGAATTCTTTTTTGATATGAAATATATTTTTTTATTGGTTTAAAATACAGCATTTTATTATAAAAACAGAAAATAGAATTAACTGAAATAATATTTGCAATTATTTTTATTTAAATAGATATGAATTACATTTAATTAATTATCCATTAAATTAAATGTAAACAAAAGTTAATGCAGCGAGGCCGATAAAATATTTTGACGAATTTATCGGAGGGATAATGAGTGAGAGCCGCGGATGAAATGTGTTTAAATGTTATTTTGGTAATTCGATAGCTCTCGCAATTCATTTTTAATTAATAGTCGACATTGGTTTAATTGCGAACGATAACTAAAAAGCCGGTGGCCGTTACAGATTCGAATTTATACAGACGACAGCCGTATAAATCGCGTCACACGAGATCAAAAATCACTTACTTTATAAGCTTAAAGTTGTACATTCCGCTGGAATCCTTTATATGCTTTGAGCTTTGAAAAACTTATATAAGCAAAAATCATCGGAGCGAGTTTAAACAGATAAAAGTTTTCGCTGTGAAATTGCGTTACTGCTCTTTCTTTACACCCGCTGACTACTATTTTGCCGGGGAATTTTGAAGCTTTCGCGACAAGAGAGGGATTGCAAACAATAAAATGGCGCGAAAATAAGCGCCGATAAAAATTCGTATCTTATCTTAACGCCTCCTTAAGGTGTTTCTATTTTATATATGTTTGCTTATCAAATTGAAAAACTTGCATTTATATACCGCCGTTTACTTTTGCTTCAATCCGACTCCGTACAGTGTGCGCTGCGCGTCAATAAAAACTCGCGTTTTACGGCTACAATGAAATTACGAAAACTTTTGACTGTTATTTATGCATAAACCTTTATATCTATCGCATGTATGTTATGTGCATGCGTAAACTGAAACTGCATATTTTGTTTGGCTGTTGCCGCGCGTTATTGTTTGTTTAACTTCTTTGCCATAGTACCTACGAATGTATGTATAAGGGTGATTGTAACTTTGTAGAAAACAATTACAAGTTGCTAGGGTGGAAAATGGAAAACAACTAATGGTTTTCTATTACCTATTGCTTTCACTCACCTACACACACACACTGTCACACAAACAGCTCTATTGTCTACACTTTAAGCTCCAAATAGAAAGATAGTTCGACTGAAAGAAAGTAGACCTATTTAAGCTCCGGTTTCTGACACTCTAAGTACCTATTATTGATTACCATCGATACTGATAACAACAGTCTACGGAGGGCTGTTACTTAAAAGCTTGAAATAAATAATATTGAATAATAATCCGGGGCTTTTTTATCATTATTTTATTTGATGTTTATGTGTACAGGATGTCAGTATATTATAAAGGCAATCGGTTAAAGATTATACGCGTAGATGTGCATAATTTCTGATTTACAGAAATATATGTATTCTTTAATTTCCAAATTATTCCAAAAAAAAGCAATGTAGTATTTTTTAATGATTAATTATATTACAATTGATTAGGAAGAAAAATAAAACAGTAACTGTTGTAAATTAACCCTTAAAACAAAAAAACAAACAAAAAACAGTTTTTTCCCAAAACGTCTATTGGAAACAATTATTACTTCATTCAAATGTAAAGTAGTTTTCACGAAATAAGTTATCAGAAAAAAATTAACGATTTTCAGTTTTTCCGGAATAACTTGAGAATCCGGAGACATATTCACTTTTTTCAAGAGGGAGTATGTTAAGCATTTATTCTTGCATAACTTGGCCCATCTAACCGAATTATTTCTATTTCAGTTCTTAGCTAAGATAATCATATGATGTAATTCAAATGGGATTCCCAAAAAATTTTAAAATTAATTATTATAGATTCTCTTTATAAATAATTATTTAGAACATTTTCAACAGTTTTTTTTTGATTAATTACTTAAAAAATGATTTTTTTTAAAGAAATTAAAATCTTTGGCCGTTTTATTGGAAATATTCATAAAGTTTGCTATAATTTCAATAAATTGAAAATTTTGAATAAATCCTAGATACCCTGTATAAAGCTTAATGCTTATTTAAAAATGATGAATGTAGTTTTATTTCGTATATTTAATCAATTTCTTTGTATATAATAAATTATGAAATTCCACATTTACCAGTCCAGCAAATAGTAACAACTTAAATAATTTATGGTTTTTTCGCAGCAAAATTATTGTTGTTAGAGGCATACACTAACCTAGGCATTAGCGTTATCAAAGAAATACTGAAGCAATTAATTACATACGTAGCACGTTCGGGAGAAGCATTTATATTCTGTATCGTAAACATAATCTTTAAGCTTATACTCGATTTATCATTTTTAAAATGCATTATATAATACATATTATTCGAACGAAGATTTTGCAAAACAAAAATTTATTGTAAAGAAATTCTCTCACACACACACACTTAACTTACACATACAAACACACAAAAACTCTCTCACACACACACACACATTCTAATCTCGTTTATGAACGCATAAATTTCCAGGTTAATTACCTAGCGAGTGCTTAAATGGCACGATTTACGTATATGAACATTTCCTAATGAAATAAAGAAAGTTAGTGGTGTAAAAATGACGTTAATGATTAGCCATTGTAGCGTAATCTTCGTGCTCATAATTATACCATTATTATCAGCTTTCGGTGACCGCAAGATGTATTATAATTACTCCCCGTTATCTATCGTCCTTTTTTAAGGGCCTTTGCTTCCTGCCAGATTAAAACAGCCGTTTATTACAAAAAAGGGATTTTTCATTGTCCTGTTACTCTATTCGTTTACTGCATAGTCGACGCATATGCCGACAAAAGGATTATTCATATTAAAAATGGACTTTTAGTTTTCTCGGATTGTTTGTTAAAAATTTGCAGTGAAAAATTTTATTCGCTACGTTATATAGTTTTTTCTTTTATTAATTTAATGCAAAACTCTGTTTATATTTTTCACTGTTAATATTTTTGACAAATGATTATTAATATGATCGTATTGGAGGATAAATGAAAATCCATTAAAGCTTTAATAACAATTTGATTAAATATTTTAAATAAATTCTTTTGTTTTAGGTGAAAATGAAAGGAAAAGAAAATGGTTGAAATGCGAAACTTAAAATGCAAATTAAAATTTTGTATCATTGTTACATTGACTTTATTTTGATTAGTGGGGTGCAAAATGAAGTCATTAACATTAAATAATAACGCTTTAATAGAATCGGTAGAAGCAGGGGCCCATAATGACGCTTTGCAACATTCAAAGGATTGCTGCGTATAAAATTATAAACGCTCTAATTTGATTCGGGGGTGAAATTTTATGGTTGAAAAGGCGCTCACGGCTGCCTTTTCGCCGTCTCCCAAGTCAAAATAGATTCAGTTTAATGCATAAATAATAACAATCCGACATTTTACCCTCTTTCTCTCTCTCTCTTTGCGAATACCCACCGCATCCGTACACACTGTGCAACTTTATCTATATCGCAATAATTTCCTAAATCGACTAAACGAAATTCAGCATAGCCGAATTTATGCAAGCATATCCGCCGTCGACTGTAAATCATGACTGGAAATTATTATTATTTATTCAGGATTTGCAAGTTGGATTGTTCAAACAGTAGAATATAGCGAAATCCCACTCAGGCTTTTTGCTTTTAATTAACTTTTTAGATTAAATTTAACCGTAATTTGACCTGTAAGTATTCCAATTCTGTATACAGGGGTTTCCGCGTTTTACCCAAAAAAAAAACACTCTTTTTTTGTTTAGCTAATGTATATTTTCGATATTTTTTCATTTATATTTTGCTTTTCTTAAAATAGAAAAAAAAAACAAACAAAAAATTCGTATGAAATGTAATATTTTCTAGACCAATTAAGATCGAAATTTTATAGTCCCTGTTTGTGAAATTCGCCCTAGCTGGAGATTATTTTTTCAGTCCGGCCGCCTCCGCAGTATCGGTCAGTAGTATTTCAGCCGAGAGGTGGAGTATCTAAATGAAGAATCGGACATAAAAACCGGCAAGCCGGGCCGAACCTGTATACGTTTTCGGTTTCGTATACATTTTTCCGCGACCCCCAAGTATTTTTGCGAATCCGTTGACGAAGCAAAACGTGCAAACATAGTTTTTTTCGTGCTTTGAAAAAAAAAAAAAAAAAAAAAAAAAAACGAGAAAACTTAATTGAGATGAGAGGCCGGGCCTAGGGTCCGAATTGAAAATTTAATGAGATATCTGTAGCCCGATATGAAATACATCGTTCTGCTCTCCCCGTGAAAATTTCCGTGCTGTAGTAATTTTAATTATTATTGGTCGTCAGCGGGTCGGACGAATACCGACGCACGTTTCGACCGATGCACCCCGAGAATTTATCCAATCTAAATTTAATCGACGGAGATTATTCTAGGTATACCGGCGACATCAAACGTGCCATCATCCCTTTCATTATTACCGGCCTTCCTATATATTTTGTTCAGTTTAATTTTCACTTTTTCTCTGTTTGCCACGGCCACTGATGCTGTGTCCGAACGGCCCTCGGACTCTTTTTTTTTATGTTTTCCCCATCGATTCCGTAGTTTCACGGAACGCGAATTTTACTATGTGAATTTCCGAAATAGAGCGCTCGTATTTCACGTTTTCGGTTAATGTTTGCCGAATCGATTTCGGTTTTTTTAGTGAGGTTTTGTTCGTTTTTTTTTTCTTTGTTTTTTTTTTGTGCAAACTTTGTTAAAATTTCCCTCATTTTCACATTTTCAGACATTTTTTTCTTTTCAAAACTTTGCGTCTAAATAATTAATATAACCTTGAAGTTTGAATTATAAAAGGTACTTTAAAAGTATTTGCAAATGCGAAAAAAAAACATTAAAAACATTCTGACCCCTTTTTGCTTTTCAAATAACAAAAAAAAAAATAGCCTTAAGCAAACTTCTGAACGCATTTGACCCAAAAAAATAAATCTCGTTTTCTTTTAAATTGCGCATTTATTCGCGAATAAAAAAACATTTGTGTCATAAATTACTGCTTTCGAGTTGCCTTCTTTAAAGTGAATATATTCTAATTAAAAGAAACTAAAACTCAGTCATAATGAAAAGGCAACTTTTCCGTGCAACTGATAATTAACCACTTAAATAGTTGGTAATAGGAAGTGAGTAATGATACCGCCTACTAACTAAATTTCCGGCCACATTTATTATTCTGTCCTTTAAACAAACTCGACAAAACGAATTCACATTTCCACACAGAGACACACACACACACACACACTTACATACATACAGAGCCGGTTGTAGTTCGCTTTTCCAGTTACTTATATGGAATTTCCTGAAAAGTAAGTCGCACTCGTTCGCGCCGCTCACCAAACTTGCAACTGGAGATTAGGCTTGTCACAAGTGTCATTCGTCGGCTGAATTGTGTTGTAAGAGGCGGTGTGCTTTTGTTCTCACATTCAATAATGCAATTCCATCAAGTTCTCATATCTTCTTTTATTTTTCTACCCCTTATCCTCATCTTTTTTTTTATTGTAATTACTTTAATTTCCATTGTTGTTTTTTTATTATTTGTTCTTTGTTAAAATTGCAGTTTCGAAAGTTAAAAAAATAAAACTTTCCTTCAATATAGCTGTAGGTTGATAAAATATTTGTTTTAGTTTTCAAAGCGAGCAAAAAGCGGACCATAAATAGAGGGATTTTTTTCATAATTTTCCCATAAAAAAAACCGTAAATGTATTATTGCGAGGTGGAAGCCAGAGCCAAAGGAATGCATTTTCTTTCATTGTGCGCGCACGGAAGCATATACTTAATGTACGATAAAGTTTCCGGAGAAAGTCTAATAAATTCACCATCGTTAACAACTTCCTACGCTCGTTTGATTTCTTCCAAATTTATTTTTGCGCTTTTCCCCACGGAGATGCGCCCAACTTGTATATGTAAATTATTACTTTGTAGACATTGCTTTTTGCGAGCGGCTTGACGGTAATGCTCATTTTACTGCCTTATCAAACATATAAATATTTGCGAAAAATGCGAAAATACTAAATTCGCATACTGATTATCAGATCTCTTCATAAAAGTATGCCCCTGCTCTCCTGCTACATTACACGCATTTATTTTCGCAGAAGAGGAAAAAACCGAAAGAAGAATTTCGAAGAAGATTTCCCTCTATGCTAATTATGTTTTCTTAAATTTCCTTTCGCGAACATTAGATAGCATTTGATTTACATAACAATATTTATGCGATTATTTACGCGAAGCGATAGTTGTTTCTGATAATATAATTTCGAGGAAGTTTGTCAAAGCGGGGGCGGCCCTGCGGTGAAATATTCCGTCTTCATTATATCGAAAAGAACAAAAAGCTCGCCGCGGCTCCAATTACCAGTGGCTTAATCAAAGTCTACGCATACTCGGCATGCGATTGTGTTCATTCTTCTTCGTTATTTTTATTCTTTTCGTGTATAACGCATCTCATTGCAAGTCATTTTGCATGTGTAATTTGCCTCCTTTCAAGGGCCTCCAACTACATACGTTCTTTTCATACGCAGACAGCACTGCGAAGCTAATGACCAGAAGAAAGAATGGGTTTTTATAATTACCCTGCGGTCGTAAAGTCTTGCAAAAAAAAAGCACTGCACCGACAGAAATATTTCGCTGATATAATAGTCGACGGATAAATGATGATCTATTTCGGATTTAGTTCAGGGAAAGGGCGAAAAAGTGGAAGGGCTATTAATTAAGATGGAAACCGAAATGGCGTCCTTTATAATGCTTTACCATTATAAAGAAGGACCATAAATCGCTTTTAAAGTAAAGCAGGACGAGTCAAACCTCAGGAAAAGATCATAAACGTTCGTAAAAGATTTTACTTTAGTAGTAGTTTCTGTCGCGATAAATCACCTAATTCAGCGCCCCTTCCAAGCAAATGAAAGTTCTCGGAAATTAGTCCCGTCGCTCGATTGTTTTACGCAAATAGTGCAGTTTCATCATTTTTCTTTAACCTTTAATTATTTTACGAGTGAAATATTTAAATTTTCGTAAATTCTGATCTTGTCGGCGCACAAGCGGAAAGCAATAGGCTGATCTAAAATATGACCATAAAGACCCTTCACATTAATTTGCCGAGTAATTAGAATATCATTAAGTACGGTCCATGAATATTGAGTGGATGCTGCGAACCTTTCCCCTCGCTCTCTCTTTCCTTTGGCGAAACTCTTCGTTTACTCTGGTATGTATATGTATAAAATGTCCTTAATGTCCTCCCTATTTCCTCCCTCTATGGCTTTTGCCGAAGCTTGCTCTATTCTTAAACTGCCCTGCTACAAGAAGAGGCTTTATTCCCATTTCCCCTTGCCGCCCCCACAGCTTTACTTCTTTCAGTCCTCGTCCTGCTGCTATAACTTAGAGCATACACACACAGGACACGTGTAGTATACACATTTTATATCGTGCTCGTGGATATTTTATGGCTATTCAGGACCTCAAACACATATTATACAATAGGTGTGCCGCCGCTATTACGAGCCCGTTTCGTCGTGGCCGCCGCCGGAGCTCAAAAATATGTCCTCCTTTAAACGATGACAACGGGGACGCATAAAACATTTAAAAAGTTTCGATTCCTCGAAAGTCCCCTTCAGATTGGCCGTTGAAAAATTCCGCGGGTCGAATTTTTTTGTTTTTCTTTTTCGGCAGTTTTAATACTTTTTATTTATTTATAATGCAGCTTTCTATTCTTTTGAAATAGAAGCACAAAATAGAATGCAAAAAATGTTGCAAATGAATGTCCTTAGGAGTCAACTAGGGAAAATATCCGGGGATTATTTTTCTCTCGGCATACATCCGCGCTTCTTGACAGGACCAAGAAGTGCGGCGGAAAACGTGCGAAGAGCATTTCGCATTTTGTCGCGTTTGACGAAAATGCAGTCCGCTTGTAAAACATGTGACACTTCTTGTTTATTCATATTGCTGTGGCTGCTGCGGAAGCCAAAGGTGAAATGCATTTGCACAAAAAACGCATATCTAACGTGTCCCGCATTGCAAAATTGCAAACAAAACTCACAAAAAAAAACAGACGCCAAACTAAAAATAAGCGCATTAAATTATGCTCTATTTCCTGCAAGTCTTGGCAAAAATTTCGTCTTTTGCAAAGCAGGTTAATTAAATTATCGGACGTTAAAAAAGTTTGCCCGCCCGAAAAAAGGTTAAAAAAGCAACGGTAACTAAGTGTACATAATTTAAAGAAGACAATTCCCGTGTTTATCCCGAATTAATACATACATTCATTGAACGCAAAAGCAAACGGGCAACTTTTCTGATTTGCAGTCGCGGGTCGAACAAAGGGCGCCCTTTTTTCTTCTTTGCCTGTTGTTGTAGGATTTTTTTTTTCTGCTCGGCAACTTCGATGACGGATTCTAATTAAATTTACCGAACATGATTTTGCCCCGTGTTGTTTTTTGTTTTTCATTATGTATATACCTTCCATCGGCGTACTCTTTGACTTTTTAATTAATGTTACAAGAAACTGGAAGCACATGTCTCCACATTTTTCTTAATAAAAAACTTTTACTTTGCTCTTCGAACGGAATTTATCTGATTTTGTTTTTTTTTCGGTTTAGGCCTTATGATTTTCCTTCGAATTTACACAGAGAATTAGAACGT
>JASKGO010000212.1:0-30815 GCA_030556065.1 Holobus sp. GC000080
GTACCTAAAAAGGACAATCCACAAGAAGATGATTCAACCGGCAACAATTACGTGCAAGTCATTTCAGGATCTTATTCGTATTTAGCTCCTGATGGAACTTTAATACAATTAAAGTAATTAAAAACTACATTAAATTTACTTTAAAAAAAGTTAAAAAATTAAAATTTCAGTTATGTAGCTGATGAAAACGGTTTTCAAGCATTTGGAGAACATTTGCCAACACCGCCCCCGATTCCCAAAGAAATTCAAACATTGCTTGAAGATATTTCCGAAAGCAGTGACAAAACCGAAACAGAAGCATTTGAATAATTTCCATAAGATTAGAATAATTTATCAAATATTGAATATTGAATTGAAAATAAATTAGAACTTTCTTTCTGAATCTACTTGATTTTGCTTTTAAAAAAGGTGCCAAACGCTTCATCAAAGAAGAAATTGCTCTCGCTTTTAAATTTATTATTTAACTGTACACTCAAGGTTACATCAAATAAAAAAATAAATAAATAACCGATCATCAATCTCGCTTTCTCCTAATTTCATTATTTAGCAGCCATCATTCAGGAGAAAAAAATGTTTAATTAAATGGTCAATCAATGACCTTCACAGTTTCGAATTACAGGTGAAAATTTGCATTTTGCATAGTTTTTTTTAACAAAAAGTAATTAAATTTTCTTTACTTCTGCAAAGCTGCACCCAAATAGTTTAAATATGATAAAACGCGTAAAGTTCAAGCGGCAAAGCAATAGATTCTGGTTATTATTGTTGTTGCCAAAGAATATTACAGTTGCGGTTGAATAATAAAAGAAGAAGAAACAGAAGAAAAAGCAGTTGCAGTTGAATGGCTTTTAATGAAATATACAAGTTACGAAACTGTATCATCGTAATCTTGGATTAGGCAGACGATCTACGAAGAAAGAGCGGTCGGTGGAGTGAGAGAAAAAAGTGGATTTATATGCCGAGAGAAAATGGGTGTACCATCGCGGCGAGGTGGCCGAAGAAGTGGTGTGAAGTGCCGGTGGTCCAAGAAGTTGGCTGGACGGTGGTATATAAGCAAAGATTTCTCTGCACGTGCCTTCGTGTAACAATATCACTGGTAACGGCTGCAAGAAGTGAAGAGACCACGATGAAGTTTTTGGTAAGTCACGTCTCGCAGTGGTGGCGTGTGGGGGCGGTCGACATTAAATCATTGCATAAAAGATATTGCACACTCCTTTCACTGTGAAATTACTTACTCTTGCCGCACTTCTTGTAATAATAATAATAATAATAATGATAATCGCATGCAAACTCTGACATTTATAATCTTTGAATATAAATTGCTTTCGTAAAATTTAGAATAATCGGTTTATCCTTTAATTTATTAATTTATTTTTACTATTTTTTTTAAATATTTTTAATTTAAAAACTTTAATTAGAGTTTTTATTAAAAGAAAGTAAAATTTCAGGTGATTTTCTCCATCGTTATTGGAATAAGTTTAGCACAGTTCCATCAAGGACCAAAAAGACCTCAACAGTTCCAAGCGCAACAGCAGCAGCAGCAGCAGAACAATCAACAAGATCAATACCAAAATGTAGACGATCAGCAGCCGCAGCAGCAACAGCAGCAGTACAAATCTCAACCTCAGCAGCAATCGTATCAATCGAACAATCAGAATTACAATCAAAGACACGAAAGCACTACTTTCATTCCCATTATCAGATTCGACAAGGAACAAGGCAACGATGGCAGTTATAAGGCGGCGTAAGTTGTGCCACTTAACTGGTCGTTATCTAATTTCATTAATTGCGCAATAATTAAAACTGGTTAACGAAAGCGATTTCCGTTTCCGTTAAAGGATAACAGCCTCGAGTGCATTGAAACGACAAATAATTATTAATTTTTTTTTCAGTTGGGAGACCGGCAATAACATTCTGGCCCAAGAGGAAGGATTCTTGAAAAGTTTGGGACCCAATCCGGACGTCGAAGGTGAAGAACTCAATGCGCAAGTTCAACAGGGATCTTATACTTACACTTCACCGGAAGGACAAGTAATAACTGTGCACTATACTGCTGATGAAAAAGGATTCCATCCTACCGGGGACCATCTTCCCACTCCGCCGCCAGTTAGTCCTGAAGTTCAAAAAGGATTGGACTTGATCTATGCCGGCATCAGAGCCCAAGAACAAGCCCGAGCCAACAATCCTCAGCTGAAGACCATTTCGCCGGACCATAATGGACAGTACCGCGAGGATTACAACAACAATAATAATTATAATCAGAATAATAATAATAATAATAATCAGCAACAGTTTCGCCAGCAGCAACCGCCGCTGCAGCAGAATTACCAACAGAAAGCGAACCAAAATCAGCAAAACCAATACCGCCAGTAAATTATTATTAATTGTTAATTAACATGTATTATAAGTAATTACCCCCTGCTATTAGCGAAAGTTGCACTTGTTCACCGTTTTTTTTTTCTGTTTATAGACTGAATTTATATGTTATAATACTGGATAAAATAATGTTGTGAGAATCACTTGATTAATTAATTATGTAACTTATAACTGCAAGAAATACGTTAATTCGTTTATAGTGTTTTCGCCTGATTTGACGTGCCTCTGTTGCGCACACTTTTGGTATTAAAGGATGATTTATCGTTGGAGTGCAATTAACGTAATGGCTTGTGTGGATATTTCTGTGGCCCATTAATTTATGCCACTGCTTGTCATTGCGATGGCTCACGCAGAGAAAAAGAGCGACGCGCACAACGAGATGAGTAAATTTGGCGTTGGGAGAAAGTGCGCGGACGGCATTGCATCACTGTACATATTATTCGTTTTGTTTCTGATACAATTAGTGATTACTGCAAAAATTAACGGATTTTTTTTTCATTGCGAAAGTATTGCTGAAAAAAATCCATTTGATATTATTCTAATTTTGATTATTTAAATAAATAATTAATACTTTCTTGCGGATTTAATGTTTTTAAGGACTCAAACGTTTCTTAAAATAATTTTTGATTTACTTTTTGTCTTTGGCTGAAACTTTTAAAATAATAAATTAATAATTAAACATTTCAGCATAAAGGTCAACGTAATATTGTCGAAAACTTTTATCAGTTTTACATTGGCGAAAAAGATTTTAATATTTAAAGTATACATTACCAAAAAAAAAGAAGAATTTAAAATTAGTGGACACTTTGTTTTCATAAATGAAATTGAATATTTGTTATATTATCAGATGGTATAGAAGACATGAAATTATATAAAATTAAAGTAATTAAACTTATAAGTTTCTGAAAAAAATCACTTTTTTATTCATTTCTCTGCAATTTTTAGAAATAATTAAAATAAATCAAAAGGTAATAATTTTAAGAATAGAAGATCATTACTACTATAATAAAATTTTCAATCGATTGAAAAAAAAAAAGAAAAATTTCATTAAAAAAATAAAATAAAAAAGGAATCAAATGATTATTTATATTAAGACGTATTTAAAAACAAGTCTCAAATATCAGTTAAGATAAAAAATGTTTTAAAAGAAGATAAAAATTTAAAATCTGTAACTTGATTATAAGTTAAAAATAATTTAAGAAATAGTTTTATAGTTGAATCGTTTACCGTAGAAAGTAAAAACGTTGAGAAAATTTAAAAAAATACATTTGATAATAAAAAAATTATTTGTTTTAACATTATTTTTCGTATAAAAAAATCAATTTTGTTTTAATTGAAAAAAGAATAAATAAACTGAAAGAAATAATGCTTAAACTTAATTTTAATATTACATTTTTTTGATATTTTGCTCGGAGAGTTGGTTAATAGACCAACTTTTTTTTACATAAAAAATTATATTCTAAAATTCTAATAAATTTAATGACTTTTCTCTTCGAAATAAAAAAAAATAAATAAATAAAAAAGAAATTTGCAAACAATATAACATAGCAAATTGGTTTTTTCAAATATAAATATCTTATATAACATCAAATAGAATATTTTTAATCAGATGGAATTCCAAAAGTACTTATCGAACAATATACACTTAAAAGCACAAAGCAAAAACCGTTTACAAATGCAAATACCTCCATACGGAAATAACAATTAAAACATTTGACATTTACAGTGAATTTTATAGTTTTTTTTTTCCTTTGAAAAACAGAAAAGAAAAAATTCAGACGAAAGAAATGTGTCATATCTAAGCATCGTAGAAATTGTTATTACAAGCTTAGAAAGTACAACAAAATACCACAAAATACAATTGAAATTTACATATGTTGAACATAAATAAAATTCACTTACTAACAACAATAAAAACTTTGTAATTGTAAAATTTGTATGCAGAAAACTAACATTATAACATAATGAAAATAATAATTTTTCATGCTGTATTTAAGCAAAACAAAAATTGCAGCTCATATTTTACAGGTTTTTTTCATTTTCCCCTCATTATATTTATTTCGTTAAATAAAGTGTCAAGTAACGCAATCCGTATTTTATTTACATACACTTATTTTACAGCTATGTTAATTAATTGACGTTAATAAATTAATAGTTATTGGTAATCACGCACGCATTTATCGATGGAAGAACCTTTCTTTCTCATGTGGCACAATTATCTCCGCCGCCATTCTTACAAAATCATATTGTAATTAACACCGAAATTAAAAAACATTACAATATTGTTCGTAATTATTATTATCTGTTTTACTAGTAACATTACGTAATTATAAGCTTGCTAATAATTAATTAAATGTTTCATAAAATTTACAGCTAATATCTCAACGGAGCGTTAGTAAAAAAAGATGGCTTTAGTCATTGAATTTTATTTACTGGCAATAAATCAGCGTTAGAAAATTTCGTCAGGTCGTTTTTTGGTAAAATGAAAATGTTTTTCTGCATATTGAGTAATTACATTTTATTTATTACTTATCTGCTAAAATGGTGTCAAGCAAATTTTGTTGCATTAGTTATAAACCCTTTGAATTTTGCTACCAAAAAAAAAGCTTAAAGAAGAATATATAAATAAAATATTACGGGGAAAGTATTGATTTAAAATTAAAGACAAAATTAAATTAAAAATTCAAATAATTAATACATTTTAAATTAAATAGGAACAATATATTGTTTAATTATTAATAATTCTTAATTGATCACAAGTTGGAAAATTATATTGAAATTAATGAAGCTCAAGGCTGCAATCATCTGAGGGATTCAGAGAATGAAACGTCATTTAAATTCGATTTATAAAAATTAGTAACTCTTTTATTTGATATAATAATATTAATTTTATTTTTACCTGATTCAATGATTTTTAAAAATTAAACACTCGGTACAAAACTACATAATAATTAAACACTAGCCAAGTGTAATAAAAAAGAATAAATTCACTATAATAAAGAGAAAAAAATATTAAGATGGGTTCATTACTTTTGATTTTAAAATAATTTTTTTTAAAATTACTATTTGAATTTGAGCGTCCCGTTTAAAGTAAATGTAAAATTATAAAAACTGCAATAACTTTTGAACAAATTAACATATTTTTTTTTTAAATAATGCTGACATTATTTAGAAGATAATTTAATTTACTAATTTTAAAATTACATTTTATTTTTATTGCCAATAATGAAAAAAATAATAATAAAACTCACTCTATAAAAATGAAATCATGGTAATATGTAAAAATTTGTTGAAAATAGTCCAATAAATAAATAAATACAAGTGAAAAATTAAAAAAATCAGACAATTTCTTTTGTTTCAATAAGCCCATTTGTAAAAGAAGTTTTTTTTTTCGAGGGTCCCATTTAAAGGAAATGGAGATTCCATTAATTTGAATACAAAATTGTGGGTAACCGACGAACCCAAAATTAAGAAAAACTTTAATAACTTTGTTACTAATTAATATATCGCAACAGTTTTGATGTCATTTTAAAGAGAATTAAATTTCCTGTTTACAACATAAATGATTATTGTATATTTGCTTTTAATAATGAATATATTGAAATATATTAAATAGATAATTATTATTATTATCAATTAATTAAAATAACAAAATACTCATTCAAACACAAAGCTAATTAAAATATGTAAAATTTCAATACAAACATTTAAAATTAATAGTATCTTTTATTTGATTTTTTACTTTGTTTATCAATAATTTCATTTTATAAAATCGTCCGAACTTTTAACAAAAAGAAAAGAAAATATTTTCCAACAGTTTAGGAAACTCTAGGAAACTGCATTTTTATTAATTACTTTTATCATAAACTGTCCAAATATTTAATTTATTGATTTTTAAAATAATCAAAAACAACCCTTAAGTTTTTACTACTAAAAAGACTATTTAAAAACACAAATAAAAAATAATTTACGTAAATTTAACTAAAATATTAAATTGATTTTGAAATTAATCAGGAAAATTAATAGTTTTAAGCATTTAATACAAAAACAAAAACAAAATTCGTTTCAAATCACAAAATTAAAAAAAAAAAGTTTCGTAGAAATTTTCCACACCGAAAACACATCTACGCGCTAACTAAATGCCACCGAGAATTAATGAACAACATTGTTAAAATAATTATCCATTCTTTGGTGTGCGAGTTGCATCACATTAGCAATAAATAAGTAAAATATTGTACGTACCTCCGAAAAAACAAATTATTAAATGTCACAAATGAAAAAAATCACATTTAAAATCATAATGTGAAACATTACATAAAACTCGAGGGCTAAAAACACTGAGAAGAAGAAAAAAAGCGACACAATGAAACCGTGCAACGAAAACAAAGTGCCGAAAATAATAAAAAATAAAGTACGAAAAATCAATTACCTGATTATTACATAAAATAAAAAATAGAAAAAATAAATAAATAAAAAGAGTTATTACGTGAATACATTAATTGGGATGAACACTCAAAGGCATGCACCTTTTTCGTACACTTTTGTCTAATTATTGTTATTACAAAAGGCTGAATTAATATCTTACATAAATGAGCCTTCTCTTTTATCATTAGTGCTGTGCTGGCGCGAAAGAAATGCGGGGAAAAATGATTAGGAATAAACGAGAAAGGTTGTCTCGTTCCACAATGTATTTGAGCGTGTGTTTCGACACCGAAATCGAAAAGTTCACGTTTGCAATCATTACATTACAATCGAAGATGTGAGTGTGTCTTCGCGTACGTGAAAAAACCTCATTGATGCACAACATACTTATTCATGTGTGGTACTTGCCAAACATTATTATGGTCGGGATGATTAAGATACTCTTTAATAAGAGTGTTGTGCTTAGGAAGGGAGCTTAATTCGCCTATAAATATCTTGCTCCCTTATGCTGAAAACAGTCTTCTCTCGGTGCTATCGATTAGTTCTTAATATCTATTTCTTTTTAACGAAAAGCTATTTAAATAAAAAGCAAGTGAAAATGAAGTTCCTTTTGGTATATTTTCCACTACAATCAGCAGTGCTTTTGTTGTTCTATAAAAGAGTTTTTGCAGGCCGTCGCGAGCTTTGTAGCATGTGCCACAGTTATTATGTGCCAGGATTCCTCAAGTGAACCCATCCCCATTATCAGATACGAAAACGAAGGAGTTAATCCTGATGGATCTTACAAGTGGAGGTAACTTATTCATTTATATTTCTATCGGGTCTTTTTAAAAACCGATTTTTACGTTTTTTACGAAGTTACGAAACCGGTAACGGTATCACTGCACAAGAGGAAGGACAGCTGAAGAATGCTGGCAACCCCGAGGAGGAAGCCATGGAAGCGCAAGGATCGTACTCTTATACTGCTCCTGATGGCACCGTTATCAGTGTCCAGTACATTGCCAACGAAAACGGTTTCCAACCGCAAGGGGACCACTTGCCGACTCCGCCGCCTATCCCTGAGGCCATTCAACGGGCTCTGGAATGGAATGCCGCTCATCCCGAAGAGGAAAACGAAGGAGCTGCTTCGAATTCTATACCGGTTTATAGGAAATTCAACAAGAGGCAGTTTTATTGAAAAAAGTGCGGGGTTCTTGGGGGATGCTCAATTAACTTCTAATACAGTCCTTTAATTTTTCGTATTATTTTATTCCTTTTTGCGACTGGATCTTTTTTTTGTATATATGCTATTGTAATTATTTTTCTACATAAAAATTTTCATAATTAGATTTGTTTTTTGGGAATTATATTAATTTCTTTTTCAGAACTTTCTTTTTAACATTTTGAAATTAAAGGAAAAATAATATTAAAAATTATGATATATTATTAAAAAAGAAAATTATTTCAAAATTACTTGTCGCATTTCTTCTTCAGAAGTTTCTTCCTTATTGTTTAAAAAATAAATGGGGGAAAATAAGATAAAAATGAGATTTTTTATGTAAAACACAACTTTTTATAAGCTTTCATTGTTATTTTTTCGAGTTTCTATTAAAAATGATTATTTTTATTGTTAATCTTCATACTTTTTCTTTTAAATTGAGAAAAATTTAATAAAAATATAGTTTTTATTTGTTTTTTTAAAGCAACTTCTTATAAACTTTCATAATTACATTTGATTTAATTAGTTTCTGTGAGAACAATCAGTTTCTTATTCAGAACTTTTATTTTTGAAGTTTTAAAATGAAACCAACTTTGAAAAATAAACTTAAAAAGAGAAACATTTTATACTTTTAAAAACAACTTCTTAAGAAGATTTAAGTTGATTAATGAATACAGCTAAATACTTAATTATTTGATGGATTTTACAAATTGCTAACTGAATATATGATTTCAAAAAGTTAATAGAAATAATTAAAAAAGCATAAACATTAATGTATTGCCCCAATTAGAGTTTCAAAATGTTGTTTAAATTAATTAGACGAATAATTTATTCAGATATTCACTAAAATGAACGTACAATTTAATTTAAAACAAGCATAATAATATATTTAGACAATTAATTATTTACTTTGCAAATTAAACAATTGTAATTTTACATTTCGAGAAAGTGTTATTTGATTCACGAGCTTAATTAATTCTTAAGAAAATTGAAATTACTTTTCATTTTTCGTTTTATCTGTACATAATAACCAAACAAAGCCAGAAAAGCACTTGCAAAAGAAAATTAAAATTTCACTAGAAAATAGTTTTTCAGAAATAAATAACAAAAAAACTTTTTAGTCATTCTTTAAGCACCATATATTATTGCACACATTGAAATTATCAAAAAATTATGATCAATAAATTATTTTAAGGATTATAAAATAAGGTAAAAAAGAATAAAAGTAACGCTACAATATGTGACGAATAATAATAAATTCCGTTTCGCTAATTTCACTAATTACCTTCACTCTTTTCGGTCCGAAATTTTTAATAAAATGGAAACAAAAAATAAATAGAAACGCATTCTGGATGAGTAAATGTACCACAGTATATAAGCAGCCAAAGAGACGCTTTAGAAATCATAACGAACTTATTCTTCAACGGAAGAAGTAAGTCGCATTGTTGTAAGTTATTAAGAATTTATTGTTTAATTAATTTAATTAATTAAAAATATGGATCATAAGCTGGTGAGTACTTTTAATTACAATTTTTTTCTATAAATTTAATAACAATTTGTAAATTTAAACAACAAATCAACATTTAAAAATAAAATTTATAATTAAATATGACTGAAAAATTAGTGATTTAAATTATAAGCAATAAATTAATTTTAAAATTTAATATATTTATTTTTTATTAATTAATCAGTTTTAAATAAGTTTTTTTTCTTAATTTTAATTGCAAATATAAATTTTTAAATTTGCAAATTATTACTTCTTATTTTTTAATTTAAGAAAACATTTAATGGAAAAAATAAAGAATAAAATATACAATAATAATCAATTAAAACCCAAGTAATTTAAAAATTCTCATTTTACTTAAAAATAATTTTCTTATTTTTAGATAATAATAATGGTGCTTAGCACATTCATCGTTGGTGCTTTCTGCCATCAAGCACCACTCAACCAGCATCATCAACAGTACTTGGAACAGCATCAACAACAAGAACATAAACACATCCACATACCGATAGTCAAACAAAGTTTCGAACAAAGTCACGGAGCCTTCAGGCACAGGTATTGGCTTTCAAAAGCAAATCGAAAAAAAAAAAAATCATCACTTTCCATTTAAACAATTAAACTTGACCATTGTAATGAATGAAATTACGAAAAAAGCACTGAAACCATATGCTTTGCAACAATAGAAAGTCATTTAGGCAAACAATAATTTCTTTCGAAAAAGGAAATTAATTAATTTGCAATTTCTCGCACTAATGAGCATAATTAGAGCACCGCAACTACGAATTACCCACATGCATTTCTTGAAATAATTATTTGCGTTGCAGTTACGAGACCGGAAACGGCATTCACGTTCAAGAGCAAGGATACTTTAAGGAAAGTGGCGACAAGAAACATCCTACCTTGGTGCAGGAAGGAGTGATTGTTTACAGTGACGAACATGGCAATCCCATCCAGTTGCATTACATTGCCGATGAAAATGGGTTCCAACCGCAGGGCGCTCATCTGCCAACACCTCCGCCCATCCCCGAAGAGATCGCCAAGGCTTTGGCGACGTTACCGCAACATGTGGAGACGGACGAAGGACACGGACTGGACTACCATCAACCCCAGCAGCCGCAGTATGCGCATCAGAAGCCCCAGCAGCAGCAGTACCCCCAACATCAGTACGAACAGACTGAGAATTATTATTAATTATGCTGAATAATTAAGTAGTTGTGTTGTTTAATATTGTAATAGTTTTTCTTTTTAGATTATTTGTTGATCGTTTGTTTTGTAGAAAATGTTTGAGATAAATGTTTATGTACTTGCATATTCTCTCTTTTTATTTTATTTATTTATCTTTTTTTTTTTGAATGAAATTTTTTTTTCAAATGTAATAAGAGAAAACATTAGTGAAAACCAAGATGAAAATTTTTAATAAAGAAAAATTATTTTAAATTACGCCACTTTTCCTTAACTAATTAATTTAAGTTCTATGAGCAAGAAATTTATGCCATGGTAAAATTTAATGTTTAATTAATTTACAAACCATTTCGGTTAACATTTAATTTAAACAATAACTCCATAATTTCACAGTACTTTTTTTTAAATTTTATTTCACAAGTTTTTCTTTGAAAATTTAAACATAAATGGGGAAAATTTTAACTAAAATTTTATCCTAATTAATTATAAAAAGTCTCCTTAATTTTCATAATAAATTTTTCCACTTTCTTCGGTAATATAACAATTAACTTTTTGTGTTATTTTAAAATTAAATTGAAAAAATCAACAAACTTTTCCGATTTTTTAAGTATCTTGGAAAAATCGGAAAAACTAAATAAAATAAAAAGAGTTTCTTTTAAGAACAAATCAAATTTTATTAACTACTTTTTCGAATTTCTTTGGTATTACACCATATCTTTTATTTTTGAGATATTTTAAAATAAAATTGGGAGACTTTAAATTTAAAATATTTTTTTAATAAAAAAAAACTCTGATTGCGTTTATAAATACTTTTTCGAATATCCTTGTAAATCCTTACTTTTAAGGATTTTTTTTTAATTAAAATTAAATTGAGAAAAGCAAAATTTAATACACGATATCATTACATTAAAAAAATAATAATTAGGACGTCTTTTAGGAAGAAATTAAGCAATTAACTAGTGGAAAATTAATACCATAATAAGATTTAACATTTACTTACGCACTTAATAATCTGTTGGTTAACATTACAAACAATAACTCCATATTAAAACAATCATAAACTAAACAAAATGTCCGTAGTAAGCAAAGTCTTCCTTATTACTAAAAAAAGACCGCAAATTTCTGCCTATTGTCTTTAAAGCAAACATTTGCCTGCTTTCTCAGATTAATCAGCGTGTTCATATTTATTTATGCTGTATATCCTTTTGTGGTCTATATAAAAAAATAACAATTAAAAACTTATTTTATTTTTTAATTTAGTTTCTGAAGAATATATTTAAAATTAAATTTTTTTGCAGAAATACCCTTGTTCGTTAGCCTACAATAAATTAAAATTATTACCAAAAAAAAGTAGTAAGAAAAAAGTTGCAAATAAAGGAAATTTGTAAAGCAATTTCCCAAGAAAAAAACAATAAACGCTTATTATATGCAAATGAACTTATAATTAGATCTATTGATTCTTCCAATAAGTGAAAAGTGGTACTTCCAATTGCCCAAAACAGGAAAACAGATTGCCAAAAAAGATTACTTCACCATATAAATAACAGAAACCATAATTCCACTTCCATTAAAAAGTGTTTTGCAGTTTTACACACACTTAAAAAACGACAAATTTTTTAATTAATAAGTTTACTTTATTGTTAAAAATATGTTTTTTCTTTTGGCATTACTGGTTTTAACTGTGAACTTTTCAAATTCAAATGGACATCCAGCAATAAGAAACAATTTTGATAATGGAAAATCAGCAAAAATTCTGCAGCAGAATTACATTAACGGCGGAGGCGGCTACAACTTTGCGTACAAATTAAAAAAAATCTCTTAAAATAAATAGAAATCATAATTAATTATTTGGTTTTTTTTTTAGCTACGAAACAAGTGATGGAATTCTACGAGAAGAAAAAGCAGAAGTGCGTAATCCAGGCACCAAAGATCAGACAATGGTGGTCCATGGATCGTTCTCTTACGTGGGCGACGATGGACTCAAATATACCATCACTTACATAGCTGATGAAAACGGTTACCGACCAATTGGTGATCACATACCCACAACTCATTAACTTCAGTTTCGCAGTTAAACAATCACCTGAATTTACGCATTCAATATATTTATTACTGCACCTTTTAATTTATGACTCATTAAGAGCGCCTTTATGAGCATTCTTCGAAGTTTACTTTACGGCTTACGCACGTAAGAAATGTTTCTTAAAATAAAATTACAAAAAAAAAACACCACAAATATATTTATTTATACATAGACGTAATGAAATGTCATTGCATTTCTTTGAAAATGCCACCAAAGAGTGCCTTATATAATTCGTGCAGGTCCCACACATCCGATTCACTTGTGTCATCAGTGGCGTTTGGAAGAAAGTCTGGGATATGTTGAACGAGGCGACCCGTTGACATGTCAATTAATATTCAATTATGGACAATATTTGTTATTTTTCAAAGCATAAATAAGAGGACGATGTAAGAGATGAGCCGATTATTTTATTATGATAATAAGAGAGATTTCAATTTGTGGCCGAAAATATTTTTTTTCTCTTCCTTAAGGGAAAGTGGGGACTGCCAAATTGGTACAACTATAAATACTTTCAAACTTTGATAAATTTCTAACAGTTTTCAAATTGGGTGCTATTGGATTGCTTGTTACACTTCCCCTGCCATTTGATATGGATCTTTGGAAATTTTTAGTAAGATATTCGGTTTTTTTTTTTTGGCGAAAATATTCTGGGGGTTGTTTTTTAAGTGTTTTAAATTGCAGTTCGTTTTGGTTTTTGCGGAATCTTGTTTTGCGCTGGATTCCAATCATTTAGACGAAGGTAGATTCGCAAAGATCCTTAAATTTGAGTACGAAAACGATGGGCAAAAGTCGTATGCTTACAGGTAAGGCTTAGTTTTCATTTTATCATAGTTTTTTACTAAAATTTAAAACAAAAACTTTGAATTACTAGCTAAAACTGCACGAGAAAAACAATTAAATGATCTTAGCTGAAGAACCAACGGTCAATGGCTGGTTATTTTTTAATACTTAATGTAAATAAATATTATTTCCGGGGTTTTTAAATAAATTTAACAAAAATAAGTGGATAATTACTTAAGAGAAATTAGCAAATTTGCTTTTATTATTCTTATACTTGATGACCTTGTTTTAATTAGCATAACTATAAATTAATTGGAATTATCTTAAGTACATTAGTTAAAGATCAAATTGAAAATCTGTTTTAACAATGGGATCCAAATTTAAATTCATAAATTCACACCTAAAAAAATCAATTAAAAAATATTTATGAAGTTTTTTTAATTTACATAGAAATGTTAAAAAAAAATTATTAAAAATTAAAAATAAAAACGCAAAAAATGCAAAACATTAAAAAGCAATAATTAGAAAAAAATTGTACGGAAAACTACTAACAAAATTAGTTGAAAAAAAATCCAATATTACCAATTAAATTTATGATTTTGTTTTAACCGACAGTATCATTAAGTAGATTAAACCAAAACTTAATTTATTGCTTAATTATTTAAATATTACCAGTACTCCAAATTAAAAAGCTGTTTAAGAAATGCCTCAAAAAAATATGTATCAATTAAAATAAAATTTTCTTGGACGTAATCACTTCCTGAATGGTTAATTAACACCTAAAAATAAACGAAACCATCCAAAATGAAATCAATCGGTTATACAAAAGCCGAAGAATTTTGGCGACCGGCGAACTTATGTAAAAGGCGTGCCCGTGTCAAAGTTCAGCAGCGACAAACATCGAAAATGCTACCCATCAATAAAGAAAAAAACAATAAAAAGCCACTTAATTCGTCTAAAAGAAAGTTTCGGATTTCAGTTACGAGAGCAGCGACGGACAAAACAAGGAAGAGAGAGGCGAGCATTTGGACTCGGATGACTTCACCGTCACAGGATCCTACTCCTACGTGGGTCCCGATGGAATAACTTACACGGTCCAGTATACGGCCGACAAAGATGGGTTCCATCCGATGGGTGATCATCTCAAGGTTCCCTCGTATACTCCTTGGCCTACAAACAGACACCTTGAATACGAAGAGGAAAACAGCGCAGACGTTTCGGTCCAAAGACCCGTTAACGATTACCTGCCAACATCGGAAAAGCCTCCAGCAGTATTCGATTACAACTTAAGCGAGAGTCCTTCGGGAAACCTGGACAACTCCATTCTGACCACAACGTACTCTCCTCCCGTTACCAACGCGTACCTTCCTACCAATCCGGTGGTGCCGGTGGTGGACGTGAAAACGCACGGCGGCAACTTTTACTTGCCGACCAAAAAAGCCCATTCGGAATTCATTCTTAATTTGAACAATGCTCTGGGAAGCGGATCTACTCCTGTTCCAACAATGTCGCCGCGCACCGGACGCTCGAGGAATTTGGCGGCCCATCAGAGAGCACAAACGGATCTCTTTGAAGTCATCCAAAACAATCATTCAAGCAGAGGAGTCTTCAAGGAGAAGAAGTAGCTCCATTAGACTTTTGTTTTTTGTATATAACTAGCAAAGTTTGCGTGTATAATTTTCTAATAAAAAACAGATTATTTTTTTTAATGTCAATGTCTTTTGGTAATCAAAAAAACGGGTTCTCCGAGCCACCCAAAGCGAAAAAGTGTGTCAAATGCAATTGTTTAATGTCAGCAGAAGAAGAAGCACTTGACACGCCGAAAATTTGGAAGCGCAATAAATGAGAAACTTCTCGAAAAACAAAAACAATTAAAAAAAAACAAGTAAGCAAATAAAATGCTTCGGCGTTATATAATACAAAGAATCAGTATACCAATCTCTTGATTACCGTGCAGAGATTTAATTCACACATGCAGCTGTGGAAAATCGCGCAAATTGAATCCTCGCAAAGGAGAAATGTCAGTCCAATGTTTCCTCTCGGATGAAAATTGATGAATGTAATTACTGGAAGTTTGTACAATAGAGAAAATTATTATTACAAACGTCTATTGAGATGTTGGCATAAACGAAGTCCTTATAAGGGGACTACAGATTTCGGTCATTCCTGCAACATTTAACGGCGATAAAAAAATGCTTTGATTTCTGAAACATAATGCAGAAAACTGAATGCGGAAACGAGAAATGCAAATGTTAGGCTCATTAAATGATTTGATGTTTGATGGGATGTGTTTTTTTTTACAACAACATTGTGCCGTTGCTAGTTATCTAAATATTATTATTTATTGGTAGCGTGGATAATCTTGCACAAGAGAAGGTGACTCTCCTCAATGATCAATTGTAAGGATGCGAGGCGAAGAAGTGGTGGTCACGGTGGACTTCCAATATAAGTATTCCGAGGCTCAAATCCTAATCAGATTATAGCTTTTGGTCTCTGAAGACATCTTCCCGTCATGAAATTTGTAAGTGTTTTTTTTTGTTTGCTTTTAATTTAATTTGATTTGATTATTGACTACTTACTGATTAATTGATTTGTTTAGGTAATTTTAATATGCCTATTGTTGGGCTGTGCCCATGCAAGACCTCAAGGTTTAGGGGCAGCAGGCTCAGCATTGGCCAATATAGTCAGATACGTGTTCGATAATACTGAAGATGGTGGATATCATTACTCGTAAGTACAATTTTTTTTATTTTTGATTTGAAAAGTTTTTATTCAGGGTTCAATAATAAATAATTAATTTAAAAAGAAATTTATTTCAAAAGTCAATTAATTGTTAAATTTAAGGGTTCATTAAAGTTTAATGGAAAAATTCAATTCGTTTTTTTGTATCAATTAAAAACTGCATAAATTGTTAAAATTAAGAATATTTAAAAAGTTAATGAAAAACTTCCAATATTTTTTTTGTTATTTAAAAGAAAATCAATTCTTTAAGAAAAGTGATCAATAGTAAGTTTGTTGATACAAAAATTAATAATTTTATCAAACTTTTAACTCGTAAAAAGTTAAGTAAACATAACATTTCTAATGTTAAGGAATTACGCGTAAGCAAACATCTAATAAAATTGAAAGTAAAATAAAAATTCCTTTAAAATGAAAGTTCGATTAATCAAAAGTTAATTTATTATATAGCTTTATTGGGGTAATCCAAAATCAATTTATAAAATTTAAAAAAATCAATTTATAAATTAAAAATAACAAATAATTTTAAAAAAATAAAGACAAAGCTTTTGAAATTGAAAAATTGCCCAAAGCTGTGATTTTAATAAGTTACAACTTGTAATTAAAAAATTACAATAGCAAATTCCAGATTTGCAGAATACAACCGATAATTATCGAAAATTGATAAAAAAATTATGTATCGCATTGTAGCTTTAATCTGTTTCAAATAATTACAGTAATTAGGCTTGCAAATGAAAAACTATAAAAACAACAAGGACGAGCATTCAAAGTAAACAACTCGCGGAATGTTATACTTAAAATTTATTTATTAAAACTACTTTTTTCTAGATACAATTCTAAAAAAATGTTAAGTAAACTTATTATGAAAGTATTTATCTGTTTTTAATAACATTTTTTAAACATTTGCATAATGAATATTTGCTCTGCGTAAATTAGATGTTACCTTTATGTCATTAAACAAAAAAAGCAATAAATTTTATAAGCTAAAAAAAAAGAGAAAAAAATTAGTGAATCTTAAAGATAAATGTCCTTCAGTATAAAATTTCTTAAGCCATCGAAAATTAAAAAAATAATAATAATAAATCAACGCATCTTTAATAATTTATTAGCATTCCATTTACGTAAATTGAATTGCTTGTAACACCTGGTAATTAGCAGAAAACTTATAAAGTAATTTGCTTCTTTGTGTAAACACCGTAAAAATTAAAGATAGAATTTCTGCATTTGAAAAAAAAAACGCTCCTTTTCAAGGTTTCGCATTCAATTAATGCATTACTTCTTCATCTTTAGAATTTTTGCGTTAACTAAAGTATGTCACGACTCAACACTAACAGCACAATAAATCATCTTAATAAAGACAAATGGATGAGCATCAAATTAAAAACAACTAACCTTTTGCAGATGGGAGAGCAGCGACGGCATCGTCCGTGAGGAAACCGCAGAAGTGGTGAACGCGGGACAAGAAGACGAACACTTGGCGGTTCGCGGATCGTACTCGTACCCGGGTCCCGATGGCAAAATGTACTCGGTGGCCTACACATCCGGCACCGAGGGCTTCGAACCGGAAGGCGAACACATACCGCCTTCAGCGGGCGTCAAGAAGCCGCAATTGGGCATTCCGTCGGCAGCTTTGGCCTCTTTGGCTGGCGGCGGCTTAGGCTAAGCGAGAAATAATAAGTATTAATTGCTATGTGTGTAAATCAATGTGTATATGTACAGTGTATAATGGCAAAATTATAGATTACATAATAGCGTAAATGCGTTTAAGAAAAATCCTCGACTACCTTGATGCCAGCCGCAACCATAAAGTTGAAAGTTCAAATTGACGCTAAACGAAATGATGCTCCTTCTTGCATAATCGCTCTAATGGGTAGGCGGAAGAATTTTAACGAATGTGGCAACCACTACTACTACTACTAAAACATAATCTATGCGAATTTCTCTCCGACTCCAAGGAGAGGAATCGCGTCCGACAATTTTGTCTTTTCTTTCGGTAAACGTGGCTTTTATCTCTTTATTGACGCACATACTAATTCCAAATGAAAATCAATTTAAGTGTGACACAGAAAGTAAAAGTGGTACAAGAATTACAAAATTTCACATTCGGTTTCCTCTTATTTTTTCCTTCGTTTCGTTAAATTTCAGAGTGGCTAAGAACTACGCTTCGGAAACTGCAAACGTTTAAAAGTTTGCACTAACAATCGAAACCAGTGTTGGATTAATATATTTATAAGTATATTATAATATATCATCGAAAACAAGCTTCTAATTTATCATAATCATGCTCTTAACAATAACTTTCTTTGTTTTTGGAAATTGGATTTATAGTCTCAACACAACATGCCTTCTTTTTTCAAATAGTTTTCATTTTAATTAATATAATTAATAATAATATAAGCAATCGTCGTTACCATAAGATATGTGTATAAAAAACAAACAATGAAACGTCTCTGTTACTTAATTAATTAAATAATAAAAGTTTTACAGCTAAAAAAAAAAAACATAGAAAAAGTAATTACAAATATATATAATTATTTATATTAATATAAAAACAGTCTTAATTGCACCAAATTTAAAAAGAAAAACTTTCGGATCAACTTTAAGTTCCAAGAATTGCAAAAGAAATTTTCTGTTTGTTTAATTCGTAATTATTGTAAGTAATTATAGTACACTTTAATAGTATAATAATGCAGATTATGTGCTGGTGCTATGTAATATATTTCAATTTGTAAAACTTAATCGATTTTAATTTAGAATTGATATATAAAACAATGCGATAACCTTTTGAAAAGTAAAAAAAAATAATTATATACAAAGAAAAAACAGACACAAACGTTTCGTACAATCAGAAGTACCAATTTTTAATGTATACGTATTTTATAAAGAGCACCGTAATTAATTTAATATATCATACCAAAGGAAAACCTAATATAATAGAATATTTTACATACCGACACTTCAATAATATTTTCGTTTGTTTCTATAAGAAAATACAAAAAGCGGAAGGTTTTTCATTTTTCCATGCAAAAAAACAGCAAAAGTTCATTATCTTCACTTTTTGTACTCGTTTCATTGAATGTGAAAAAGCCGTTCGTATAAATCTATTACAGTTGATTTACGAATATGTTATATTTATACCGTACAAGACTTCGTATCAAATTTGATTCAGCTTCTCGGAACTAAAACAATATTTACTTGTTTGTTACTATTAAAAATCGAAACGTCGTCTCACTATAATATGTACAAAAGTAACAACTATTTTTTGCATTAATTAATATTACTATACTTGAGATGCTATTCGCTTAATGTGTGTGTTGTCGATAAGTCATTTGAAACAATCAGTAGTGTAAAAAATAATGCGTATGTACTACATCGATATTTTTTCTCTTATAAAAATTGTTTCAAACGATCATCGTTTATTATATCATTACGTAAGGTATGTATGCAATTAATAATAATAATATACTATACAATTTGCTTATGTACTTTTTTTTTAATTGTAAATTGTTTCTTTGCTAAAACTGATTACCTTTCACGATTTTTTCGCCTTTTTATATAAAGTTGATCACTAGTGCGTTCTGGTTGGCACACAAGGATGTTCTAATTAATAATTGTATTTTTACGATGTACAAAATACTTTTTTTTTGTAATATTTATACGTATCAAAAAACGTTTGCGGTCGATGAAAGAACCAAACGTATTGCTTTTTCACTTTTGTCATTCCCATTGCGACTCTTACGATTACAAATCTACCGAATGCTTTAGTAAAAATAATAAAAAATACATAATAAACAACGTAATTGGTAACTTAACTTAAATCATAACTTGCAATATGATCATATAGTTGGAAATTGACTCAAACCGGAATTAATGTTGCGAACATTCGGCGGCAAACGCCAATTGTCCAGAACTTAATAACGACTATTACCAGTTGGCCATTCCGGGCTTATTTAGCGTCATAAAGTATATTTGACAAGAGGAACCGCTTTTTGCACTCGAAAAGAAGACTTTATCGTTACGCTCGCACAAGAATTTTAATCGTTGAGCTTTCTTGTGCATGAACACACCGTCTAAATGGCCGGACTCGACCGAACGGATTTCGATGGCTTTATTGCCCCAGCCCATTATCTGTCCCGTCCCTATGTAAGCCACTGATGTTGGCATTTCACCCCACTAAAACAAAAAGCAATTAATTTATATTTAAAATCCAAAAATAATTTAAAAAAAACTATTTACCTGTAAAATAACAGTCTTTGATATACGACCATAGGTATTAACATAGACTCCTTCGTTATCGTAGCACAAAAGCAAGTTCATTCCGTTGCTATTGGGAAGCGTCACAATACAATGAGGCGAAATAGCTCCTTGTGTCTAAAACAAAAAAAAAACTATTAGCAAAACAAATCGCTTGGAAATCAGTGCCAACGTACATGTTTCGGTAAATAAACATCGTAGACGTTTGCGGAATCCAAGTCGACGGCATGGAAACCGTCGGCACTTCCATAAATAACTTTAAGTCTGGTGCCTTCTTCGACGGTGAGGTCAACCAAAAGCGGCCGGTGCGTCAACTCGCCGAAGGATTTAAATGCCATAAACTTGTGGTACGGTTTGGGGGCCCACGCGTAAATTTCGATGCTATCTTTGAGAGCAATCACCAAGAACTTTATCCTCTCGTACTTGACGATCTTAAAGTGAACAGCTCCCTGGAGATCCCCAACGTTAATCCATCCATTTCTCCGTTCCACTTGCTGCAAAATGCATTTCTTTATAAATTGAATTTGGAATTGATTTCGGGGAAAATTACATCTACTCCATCGGAGCGCAAGATTTTGCTCTTGAGCCAACTGAGATAGTACACTCGCACGCGATTCTTCTTGCCCGAAATCGTCACTAAAATGTTCTGTCCTTCCAGCACTTCCATCTGCTGGAACCTTCTCCTGGAAATCAACTGGTAAACTTTACCCTGTCCGCTCCGATCCAACAACATTAAACCGTGCTCGGTGCCGATTAGCAAATTGACTCCTGCAAAATTTCAAACGTTAATTTTGAATAGGAAATTTAAGAATTATCAATAATACCCCAGAGAGCAGCACACAAAATATCACTGTTGAATCTCTTCTTATACTTCCTAATTTCTGGCGTGTCCGATGAAAGGTCGTGTGATGTGGGGGTGACATTAACGTTAACATGCGATTCTCTTCGCGAACTGCCACTGCCAGCCCCGAATCCGAAGGTGAGGAACGAGCGCTGTTTCTGTTGTAAAGCAAGAGCGTGTATACTCATCGGAGATGAATTCTTATTTGGAGATTGCATAATTTGAGAGTGGACGGCTTGGCGATACTGAAAATCGAAAACTGTATTTTAAACAACCGAAAGATAATTTGATAAAACGCGCGCGGCATGCAAAATGAGATTTTATCTTAACGATGGCCACTACTGTATACATAACACTAAATAAATCCAAACAAAATTTTCAATCGCAATGTTAATAGTATTCTAAATTAATTGAGGTACCTCGGGTAAAGGAGAGGGTTAATGAGGAACAATCGCTAGTATAAATACAGAAATATTTGGCGAATGGCCAAAAGGAATTAGTTTCCAGCTAATCTAAAATGGTCACTTAGTTATTACAGCTAGGTTGGTTGTTACTATTAGCAAGCATAATAAAAGCATAAAAGTAAATTAAATTAACGTAAATTAAACGATAAATTAATCTTACACTCCTAAACTGGAAATGAAAGGCTTATGGTAATTAGTCTTTCCCATTAGTTTTTCCAAACCAAATCCAAAAAATTAATATTTTTTACTTAATACATTAACGAAACTGAAATGTATAACAACTAATAATTAATTTAAATGAATCAAAATGGTTAATCATCAATAACAAATGTGCAACAAAACATATAATAAGTATAAATTAAACACATTAAGCTTTACGATCTTCAGGAAATAATCTAGAAAACTTTCAAAAGTGTTTTTCGATTATTTCGCGAAGAAGTTTGTCGCAATTTGTTATTATATACAAAATTAATAAAATTTGTATCCTATTAGTGAACGATAACATACAAACTATAGTAGTTCATACTTACAGTTATAACGTTACGCAGTTACCGTCGCCACTCAGTTAGGCAAAAACCAAGAGAAAGACATAAACATTAGTGACAAATAACAACAAATTCTGGACAACAAGAGCACACAAACAACATCGAACTCAAATAGCACAGGACTTGACAATTCAAATAAGTACAAAATTTCAATACGGTAGTTGTCGTCGGTTAAAATTTACGGCTAAATTTAGCAGAAACTAGGAAACTAAAATAGGAGTAAAAAACGGAAAACGTACCTCTTCGCTGGAAGATTTATCCCGCGTAGACGGAGTTCCCGGGCTTCCACTGGCCTGAGAGAGCAAATCAGGTAGCACGCTGCTTTGTCTAGCGTGATCGCTTCCCCGTCCATTCTATAAACATTTCAATTTAATAAATTGCAATTTTTCATTAAAATTAATTAATAAAAAAATCAATTGAGCAGACAAAAGCAAAACACAGCAATGATTATTTCGACATACCGCATGCGTTCGCGCGTAATAACTTTCCTAAAAGAACACACATCTCGTAAGTTTTAAAGAGCTACACTCAAGTCACTATTGTGGCAGCAGTGGCAGCCAGTCCAATCAATTTCCATGCCAAAGTTATACACTTTTTTCTAAAAAAATAAATACAGATTCCGATGTTTCATGCCTTTGCTGCGTCTCAGCATCCTGACGGGTGTCTTCCATTTTCAACTTGCAAATGGATCTAAACGTTGTTAAAGTGAGTGTTAGTCGAAAGCGGCACACATGGTTACTAGTAAAATAGGTTTTAGATAGTTTTTTTTTTGTTCTCTGTGCGTCTCATTAGAAAAAAAGCCCCCAACAAAGAGACAACAAAATTGAATTACCTGCAATATTACAAACTCATCACCGATAAGTGAATTATTGGCGTTCGGACTGGGCGAGCAATCAATAAATTTATAACTAAGCCTAACGTTATTGTTGTCGCTCTTTTCTCTACTACTGGGAAGTTCCACGGGGGTTCGACGACTCTCCAGACTTTGTCGTAACCCCTTCCTGGCCTGACTGTGACGCAAAACAATATCGGATTCCGTTTTCTCGCGTCTGGGCCTCAGCTGCACGTCAGGCAAACGGTCCTGCTGTTTCTGCGCCACCAGCTTTCTACCCGAATCCGCGTTCTTCCTTATGAACTCGGTGAGTATTGGCTCACCGTTCTTCTTGGGAAGACCGGCATCCGAACTGCGACGGCTACTGAACAGGCCACTCTTGCGCAAAGGACTTTTGTTCCTGTCGAGGAAAACCGCAGAGTGTCGGGCGCCGCTAATCGGCAACAAATCCGAGTTTTCCCTGCGGAAAGCTCGACTGAAATGCCCCATATTGCTATCACTTTCAAAGCGCCTATGCGCATTTTTCTCCTCTTTCTTCGGCAATTTTTTCTCGCGCGAACTTCTGCTACTAGACTCGGTGGACGAAGAAGATTGCTGCTGTTGGAATTTCGAAGGAAAGAACCGCGCGAAATCCCAGTCCTTAAGCAACGTGGCCTCGTCTATTTCCTCCGATTTCTTTTGACTAGCTGCCAACTGCTGCTCGCGCGCAATTTCAAACAATAAATAAAATAAACAGAAACAAAAAAAGGTAAGAAAATAGCACCAAATGCCGAAAAATAGTTCATGCATGTTATTAGTTTTCAAGTGGCCCCCTAAAGGACATACCCTATTGCGAAGAACCAGCGTTTTATCTCCTTGAGATTCGTCGTCGTCTGGCGTTGGAGGCAGAGGTCGGTTCGGCGGACCTCCAGAACTGGTCGCGTTTGGACTAGAACCGCTAGGCGTACCTTCGGCTACTACACCTAAACCTGGCCTGTAAGAAAATTCAGGACTAACAAAAAACAAAATAAAATCGAAAAATAAAAAAAGGAAACAAATAATTGGAACGGAGTAGGATAATTTGTCAGTAATGTAGTCACCATATTAGTCACAATTTACTCACAGTGGCTTCGGAGGATCGCTGGCCAATAAAGTTCCATCATTTCGACCACGTCCATTGTCCTCCGGTTCGGAATCGGTGTCACTGTCCACTAATGAATCTATACTGGCTTGAGCCGTGTGGTTGTTCGATGGGGTGGCTATATTATTATTAGCAGCAGATTGCGACTTATTGTTGCTGCTATTGCGATTGTTTCTTGGCGGTGCTTCTGGCTGGCTATTTGGTTGCACTCCCAGTTCGTTCAGATGGGCAGCCAATGCATCGAGTTCCTGAAACGCGAACTAGATAACATCGAACTTAACAATGCCACATTAAGATTGCTCCTCGATGCAAGCAAAAAAAATCTAGCGCGAAGAATGTTTGAAGTGAGTTACGTACCTCGGGCTTTCTTGCCTGGAGTAATGTAAGTAGGTGGGAAAATTATGGACATGAAATAAAATAGAAATTGGGCAAAATTAGAAAGCAGTGCTACAACAGATTCATCTCGGGCAAATTAAATTAAACTGCCTCTTCGAGTCTTCAACCAACTTGGCAAATACACTCTGTTATTAATTGACACTGTGATAATGCATAAAGGTCTCACCATCGGCTTGAACTGCGACTGGGAGTTTCTTTGATGAGGTTGAGATCGCGGTGCGGCATTGTCGGGTGGCGGCGGCAAGGGTCTGGAAATCATACTGACCATCAAAATTTAGGAGACTTGCTTTTAGCGTCTCATAATTGAATACCTTCGGGGCGCCGGCGGCGGATCAGGAACTACAATCATCCTCTGAGGTATCGGCGGTCTTGCTGGCGGACCAGGTTCCGGGATCTCGTCGCGTTCCTTGTTCCGTCCGCTCCTCGGAGGCGGCTCGACCGGTATACGGCCCTCCTGGATCTGCTGGAAGTTCCTACGCAAAGTATCGCCGCCCGGAGCCTGCACAATGCTGCTCGGCTCGCCGGCCAAAGCAGGTTCTTCTTCTTCGTTTTCAGAACCGGAATATCTGGCGAACATAAAATTAAAGATTTCGCATTAGTTCCCCGAGCGACTTTACGGCTGCATACACTGCCAATACTCACCGATAATCTTCGCGCTCGCGTTCTTGTTTACGCTTCTTGCACCGATCGATGTGATCCTTGAGTTGGATTCGCACCTGTCTCTCAGTCGGTTGGTCCCGGATAAACGAATGCTTGAGCAATTGCTCTGTATAAGGACGCTCGTGGTAATCTTTGACTAATACTGTTTCGATGAAACCTACAAAATCAACCGTTGAATAAATAAAACGTGCAAAAATCGAAGAAATTGAAAGAAAAAAATTGGCAAAGCAAATCGTCAGCAGAAACGTACTCTGAAACTTCTTATTCCATTTTTTGCTCTTTAAGCGAGGCGGCGGATTTCTGGGAATAAGAAACAGAGCTCTCATGGGATGCAGTTCGCATAACGGCGGTTGACTTTCGGCCATCTCCAATGCGGTGATGCCCAAAGACCATAAATCACTCCTATTGTCATAAGTTGCATCGGGATTCTCGTCGCAGGCTATTACTTCGGGCGCCATCCAATATGGGGTCCCGATAAATGTATTCCTACGCCCTATGGTACGATCTAATTGAGCCGACACGCCGAAATCGACTGCAAAGTACCAATCGAACAGAAATTAGAAAATATATTTGAAGATGCTGGAGCTGCGGCATGAGTGCCACGCATCTATGTCAAGTACCTAATTTAACTTCGGCGTTATCAGTAAGCAAAACATTTTGTCCTTTGATGTCTCGATGGATGACTTTATTGGTATGCAAATACGATAAACCGCGCAGTATCTCGCGGCAAATGTACGCAATCCATTCCTCCTTGAGGCTTTGACCCTTCGTTGATTTCACTAAATCAGTCACGGATCCTGGAAAATAATCGGTTTCTTATGCAATTCCTTCTATTCACTTCGTAATGCATAAAAATATGTTTAAATTACTTTTAGGGAAATTATATTTGAATAAAATGTAGGTTTTATGTTTTAATCATAAAATCAGCCATTAAAAAATTACAACGCAATAAAGTACTTAATTCTGCATTAAAAACATTAAGTGAAACACCATAAAAACTTTTAGAATGAAAAGAAAATTTAGTCCATTTTTAAATTAAAAAATCAAAAAGAATTAATGAGGCTTTGTCATATCGAAACATATTCAAAGAAGCGATGAAACTTTAATCTAAAATTAAAACAAAAAGGAAATGATCACTCACCAGCGCCGCAGTATTCCATGACGAGCCACAACTGGTCATCCTTTCCAGGCGGCGACTTCTTAATAAAAGCACCATAATAAGTGGCAATGTTCCTGTGATTCGAGTACTTCTTCAGCACATTAATTTCCAGCTTAATTTCCTCCTCTTCGTCTTCGGTAACATCCATCACCTTGATGGCGGCCAATTGACCGGTTTTCGTGTGTCTCCCCTATAAACGCAGAAGCAGAAGAAGAAAACTTTAGAAATTGTCTTTAAACATGGGAAAAACAAACGACAAGAAGAACAACACAATGTTCTTTGTATTTAACATTTTTTCAACTGCCATATAATCACGCAACACAGCAGCGAAGCGACAGGAAACCTTTACATATTTCTCAGAACAACAAAAGATCATTACATTTCAACTCGGCAGACGTCCACTGAAAACCATTTAAATATTATCAATAAGCAATTAACACAAAGTGAAAACAGAGGGAATGAATGCAATGTGTGTTTTATTGCTAATGAAATTCCACAATCGAGTGCGGAGGTGTCGGCACGAATTTACTGCTCGTTTTGTAAGAGGAAAAAATAGATAATTTGTCGACCCACTCGCGAGAGTTGCGGACGCTTTCGATAAATGGGTTAAAAATGCATTATTCAATTAGCCGATTAGCAATTACGGGGCAATTTGAGCGGCGATTAATTAGAAATAAGAGTGCGCGGCCGCGCCTAAAGGAATTACATTACTCTGCACGTAAATTGTACGGTATAAAATTTCTTAAAAGCTTGGCGCTCGGACAAATCACTAAACGAGCTGGCTGCATGCGTAACTTTCAAAACTCCTTTTCCAACGAAATCCATTTGGAGATAAAATTTAAGACGAGATATTGCATACAAGCGTAACAGGTCTATAAAGCGTGCACCAACTCATTACTCAACTCGTACTTGTAAAGAGGACAAAATCGCTTCTTGTAATTAACGCGTTTAACCTGTTTCGGATCCGGAAATTGCAATTTAGTTAACGATAATTGTGAAAATATTGACGGTATATTATATAAATACTCTTTTAACATTTTCTCTGTTAAAATTTTCAATACTTTTCATATCTTTTAATAATAAAATTTTAAAGTAAAAAGATTCAAAAAAAAAAGTAATACTGATTTTGAAAAGTAACAATTGAAGGGATTGGTATTTGTCACATCAGACAGTTTATTTTTACAAGACGTACAAGACTTTTACAAGACGTCTATAAGTCAGTTTACAACTAACAAGGAGCACTACCCTAAAATTCCAACATGCTGCGGATATCGCATCATCTTCAGACTACAAATTCAAAAAGTCGTAATAATAATAAACAACAGTTGCTTCGAACACTTCTTCAGTTTCTTGTCTACTTGTGCTTCATCTTCTTCGTAATTTTTTCTTCTCTTTTTTTTTATTCCTATAAGAAGTAAGCCACTTTGAATATCATGAAATACCGCTTTATGTAAATCTCGTCTTCTTCTTCTTCATCTGTTTCTTCTTATAATAAATATGCTATGGATGTGCCGATTAATTACCGAAAATCCAATTATCTACTTTCTAGCCGCGAATTTCTTTGCCGTTTTTATCGGCCATGCACGTCAAAATAGGTATGAATTATAAATATTCCGAGTTCTATATTATTCATTAGCGGGATTAATATGAAACTTTAATTGCTTTCCATTTAATTAAAGCTATCGTTAATGCACACGCAAATTACTCCGACGATAACACTAATAGTAAAAGTATGAATATACTGAGCCTCATTGTTTTCAAAGCAGAGGGAAAATTGATAGATGTGCGTGCTACATTTTCCATCAATATAAAATACGATCGGATCGGCGTGCTTTAGATTCATCGGAAAAGAATGAATCCTATATACAGGGCACAAAAACAAAAGTGGATCAATACACACAATGTTGCGCAAAGTAAAATGCTTTTTTTTCCTCAGTTAACACTAGAAGTTGTTAAACAATTTTTATGGTTGTTGTTCACAACAGTTATTTCCAGATCGATAATTATCCGTTGCATTTCTTTTAAGTGCTAATGTTTTTTAACTATAGTAAATAAAAAACAAATGCCAGAATAATATTAAAAAAGGTAATAATTTTAAACATTAAAATATAAACGGTTTTCCCTGAAGAATTACAATATTAAAAGTTACTGTTAGAATTGAAAAGAAATTGCAATTTGTTTTTCAAGTGATTGAATAGGGTCATTTATTAAATTTTGATAATTATTTTTTAACTGAATGCATAAAACACACAAATTAATTAATTTAATCATTAAATTTAAAAAAAATCATATGAAAAACGAATAGTATTTTTTAATTTATTATTAATTGCGTTTAAATTAGGTTTCTTTAAAAATCTTTAAATAAAACTACGAAAAATTAACTCAATCGCTGTAAATTAATTTAATTTAATTCTGGGGAAATTTAAAAATAAAATTATTAAAAATATAAAAAGTCATTGCATGCATTACAAAGGATTGGATTAATTATTTTCTGTTTATATAAAAAGGGGACTAAAACAATTAATTTTTTCAGTTAAAAATTTAAAAGAAAATTGAATTATAGTTATTTTTATTAATACCATTATTAATTATAATTTATTCCATTAAACTTTAGTTTCCTTTAAAAATTTATACAATAAATTGATAAAAAATATTTAAAGGGATTGATTCATATAAGTAAAATTATTTTAATTCTTTGTAAATAAAATTTAAAAAAATATATAAAAAATGCACTGTATGTATTGCAACGAAAGAAAATCGGTTACCACATAGGAAAGAAAATAAATAAATTTACGATTACCACACAACTTTGACTTATTCCTTATCAAAACAACAATATTGATAAAATATATTGTAGGAAAGGCGACCGTGGAAAACCTCAATTTATTTCTTGTTTAAATCGACCGATTCCAATTCCTCCAGGTAAGTATTTACACCAACCAGGAGAAAAAACAACAACAAACAAACAAGGAAAAAAAGGAAAAACGGTGGGTGTATAGTAATGTGCATTCGTGGAGAGGTGATTGACCAAAGTAATGAAGCAGTGCCGCATTTATTGCCATCCAGTGCACAGAGCCTTTGCGGCAGAGAGACCGTAAAGATTGCACTCGCTTATTGGCTCTCTTTTTACCGAATCGATATCATTTACGGTGTACAATAAATACACAGATAACGTAATGGAAAGCGATTTGGCTCATAAATAAATAAACCATTTGCTGGTCTATCTTGGCGCGTATAGTAAAAATAACTATTGCATACACAAACAGCACTTTTGATATGCTTTAAAAAGAAAGAAGAAACAGAAGAAGGAAAAAACATGTACAATGTGCAGCATTAATTGCTTCTGAATTCCACGATTCAGAGAGTACGAAATTACGCACCGGTTTTCCGTATAGTACTTTATATACCTATACAAATACATATTACCTAGCCACAATAAAGATAAAGTGAAAATGGCAAAAAATTCGCGCGCGCCTTCAGAACGACTTATAAATCATACAGATAAGAGCTTTACAGCTAAGATAATTGTGCTCAGCGAATGCGCAAAGTCGTTACAGTATAATTAATTCGAAACTAATTTTCCACTTTTTGACAGCTGTGGAAACATGGCAAAGAGTTTAGTCAGTGAATATTAACGGATTAACTAAATTTGCAATGAGTAATTTACTTTTTAAGTGACTTAAAAATGGTTTTTAGGTCAGATAAAAATTAAAATTAAAAATTGATTAAATTATACTTTAAGTTATTGTAAATATTGTAAATTAAAAAAAAAAAAAAACAATAAAATTAACTATAAAATTAAAATAAACAGAAACATAAAATAAATTGTAATTAAACAGTTAATAAATTAATAAAGTAACTATTTGTTTTGCAATATTGCATTTATATCATTTTCCTAATTTATAATATTAAATTTAAGTCATTTGTTTATGGAAAAAATAATAATAAATCAATTTTTCAGGGAAAAATTATAATCAAGAAAAATGTAATTAATTATATTAAAAATTGAATCAACTTGAATTTAAATTAAATTAGAATTATTTTTACAAATTTACTTAGGAATTAATTATATTAACTTAATTAAAGCAATTATTTTTCACTCAGAATCATGAAATAAAATTTTGTTTAAAAGATAATTGGTTAAATTATTTCAATTCTCTGACAATTTAAAAGAACAAAAAATATAATTAAATTAAAAAAAGGATTTTTTGTACATTAAATTCTTAAGAAATAAAATAAAATGAACAAAAAGTAAATAGAAAT
>JASKGO010000221.1:0-17227 GCA_030556065.1 Holobus sp. GC000080
TCTTTACGCACCACAGTACCAACCGTCTCGCTTAAATAAAATAAATATCTCTTGTTGCACACTTAATAATTTGTTCGTTATTCACAACGACAAAAAATTAATAGTCAAAATTAATCAGCACACCGAGAGTTTAATGAGTGATTACTTTTCCATTCTTAATTTAAGCAAATGCTTCATTCTCGGAAAATATTTTCGACTTAATGCTATTTCCGCTTATACCGGTAGTCGCTACTCACTTCATTTTTTTAAATGGAACACCCCCATTTTTAAGTCATATTTTTATTCCTTAATAAAAGTAAAGCCGGTTTTAATAAAAAAAAATCTATCGTTACTTTTTGAAATATGGTCCACTTCCGGCTATTTTTGATAAAATTCGTGCCTCGGTAAAAAATTCAGCTTTCTTATTTTAAAAGATAATTAAATGATTCTTTTTGTGACTTATTACCAAGGAATGAGTGCATAAGTTGCAGTTATTTATTGTAACACTCATTGCACAGGGTGTTCGAAAAAAAATCAAAAAATGAATTTTATATAACGAAATAACTTCATTATTTTTAATGGAACCACCCATATTTTATATATTATTTAAATTAAGCGCTTAAAAAGACCTTTAAGAAAAATAAAAACCCTTATTTTTAATTATTATTAATATTATACTTATTAGTCAATGATTGTTCATTAAGATTGTTCAATAAAAATAGTTATAATACAGAGTTTTGTTTCAGATTTGTGGAGCTACCATTTACCCTTCATGTACTCGTGCATATCTTTCGTCGGAGTTCTTATGCTATTGGTTTGCACTCCATTAGGATTCGTCCGATTGTTCGACGTCGTCGGACAGTTTCTAATAAAGCCGCACTTCTTGCGGGACCTGAACGAAGAGTACTTCGCCTGTGCCTTCGAAGAGGAAACCCTACGTCGCCGGTTCCAGAACGTCATGTCGCACGGCTCTCACTATATTTATCCATCGCCGATGGCTGATAACATGCAAACTCCCACTGTAGACGACACTTACCCTCAGCCCAACGAAGGGCTCTTAAGACTTCGCAACGGAGAATTAAAGACTGGACTTAGTAAAAAACTAACCGAAATGGAGTCTCAGAGAAAATTGCTCGGTGGGTTTTCTTTTTTTTTTTAGTTGTTTAATGCGAAAAAAAACGTTAATTACGTCTGTTGGTTTTTCAGATAAGCAACGCCAGACTTCGCCTTTTCGACGGAATGTGCTATATCCTGTGGCGATGCTGATTTTAATTGGACTAACTGGTTTAACGGTACTCATGGTGATGCAAAACACGGTGGAATTATTGATTGGCATCAAAGCTCTTCCTTTAAGTTCGAGGGTGAGTAATTAAATTAAGCAGCAATCAGAATGGTGATTGAACTTTTTTTTATTAAATAACATTATTTTGTAGCAATTCACGTTGGGAATCAGTTCGTTATCCCGTTTAGGACCTATAGGTGCAAGTATCGAGATTGTAATAATCCTCTACTTGATAGCAACATCGTCAATAGGACTGTATTCTTCACCGTTGATGAAAAATATTAGGCCTAAGAAGAGGAAAACCCCTTTCAATCTAATAATCGCCAATTGCGCATTGGTGCTTATCATAAGTTCCGCTTTGCCTCTGTTGGCGAAAATATTAGGTAACTGTTTTTCTAAACTTTTACATTTTACATATTTATGTCATCTTTCATATCAGGTATAACGAATTTTGATTTGTTGGGCGACTACGGTAGCATCGAATGGTTAGGAAACTTTAAAATTGTTTTCCTGTACAATCTGGTGTTTGCGGGAGCGGCCACACTGTGCCTAGTCAACAAATTCACTGCGAAGGTGCGCCGAGAACTCTACGCTCGGTTAGTCGAAAATTATACATTTCTAAGCAGTTGCGTATCATTCCTGAGCTAATGATGCAATAAAAATGCATTTATAAAAAAAAGGTATATATCTATTGGGCGGACCAATTTCATTGAATCATTTGAACCAGCCACTATTGTTGAAAAACAACTAATGTCACATTTTGAAGGTGATTTTTGAAAAGCAAAAGCAGTGTGATAAAAATCGGATCATCTTTTGTTTTTTTGCTGGTAAAGAAAGCAGCAGTTTCCTTTGTTACATAAGTATATCATTGATTATAAACATCTTTAAGACTGGTGGTTTTCCTAACTGGATGGCCAAGTTTTATCTTACTGTATCAGTAGTTTAATTGATAAGATGTTGAACACACCACAGCTGCAGTTTTAGTTTAAACCTTTGGCAAAGCTGATACAGATCATTTAATTATTTGCTAACGTTTCAAGATGTAAATGTTACAGATCATCTGTTTATTTGCGAACGTTTCAATTGGGAAATCCTCCGTGTCATTACAAAGTAAGCAAACGTCAAAAGTTTCGCATAATATTTACGTGAAGTCTGATTACCTAGTCAAAGTGTTACTGCTTTCAAACTACAAAAAAAAACATCAGATGAGGGTTTGTATTTTGCTTCGCGCAAGACTATGAATTTGGTCTTCTCCCTACAAACAGAAATGGGCAGTGCCTATTAATGTCCATCATTAATACTTGTTGCATATTCATATTTATTTGTTTTAAAGAAGAAAAAATGGTACAGAAAGCAATCGTTTCTAAGACTGACAAGACATTTTTCATCATCGCAGATCGTATTTATTATTATTAATAGATATTAACTGTTGCTGCTGTTTTTTCCTCATCATTACCGAATCATTTTTATACACATTTATATGCTAGTCTCTTTTGGTAAATTTAGTTGATATTGCTAATATAATAGTCATTGTGCATTAAAGAATTTAACATGTGTGTAAGTTGCATTTATAACATTAAGATTTTTTTTTTTTATTAACTTATCTATACGATTTATTTCTATCCGAAAATATTAATAAGAATCACAATCCTTTAAAGTTTTATGAGTGCAATGAATAACAATTGGTTTTTGTGCATTTGGTTGAACTTGCAGGTTTTTACATGGGTCTTCTACTGTTGTTTCCGACTGTGAAAATAGTCATCACCATCAGTGACGGGGTTTTCTGGAGAACATTTTTGTTTTGAAGTAGAAAAGTATTTTTAAATACAAAACTTAGTTTTACTACAGGTAATGCTACATTTTAATGAGTGATGTTTAACATTAATAAATAATTTGTAGTACACATTTTTCTTTTTTCTATTTAGTGGTAATACAGGAATATGATTTTAAATTGGACACCTCAATTTTCATTTCATATTTCGATTTCTTTATTAAAATGAAGATTTTCATTTTCGCTTATTTTTGTTAAAATTGGACGCCATGCCCTTTATTTTCAAGTTTATTTTCAAGACATGAATCTTAGAATTATTTTTGTTTATTTACTTTATTTTTGAAGTGATGTAAAAAATATTTTTATTAAGCCTCTTTAGAATCGAATTAACTTTAATTTGAGAATTTATTATCATTTTTAAAACAAGACACAAATCAAATTTTTGGCTATAGTATAAAAAAAAAAGGTGACAGGAAAAATCTGACGTCGCCATCTCAGTATTCGAAATTTGTTTTTTACTGGCACTTGTAGTTTTCGATATTCCAGAGAGAGGAGTAACCATCGCGTACAGAATTTACGAAAAAAATATCAAATCATTTCATACCGGGTAATCTACCGCTAAAGATTGCCAACAGTATAACTTGTGGTGCATGAAAATCTCGGAAAAAAAATCGATGCGTGTGAGACTTTTTGATCACTTGACCGATCCCGGTACAGGTACTTACTGTATGTTTTGGAACAACCAACCGATAATCTGGTAAATTGTGGTACGTACTCTAAATAAAGGTGGATAATAAAAGAGAAATTGAAATATGAAAAAAGGGGATATTCCATTTAAATTAAGTGTTATATCTACTTCCGTTTACGTTATTACCCGAAGCAGCCAAATAATGAAAATATTTTAGTTAAAAGGGATTTAAAAATTACTTTATGTCCCCAAGGTTCTCAGAATTAAAATAACCGCATATCAAAAAAAGAAACACCAGTTATTGCTTACGTTCCTAACATATTGAAGACTTTAATTTTTAATTTATGTAATTTGTAATTATTACAAATCAAAACATAAATTTTACTTTAACTTTGCATATTTGCTTAATCTAATTATTATTAGATTATTTTTCTCGGATAATATACAAGTTGGATGAAATTGGTTGTCTCTATAGAGTATAGAGCATCTCGCTACCTAGCTAAATAATAGCTAATGACACATTCTCGAGATCCATCTTCTCAGAAACAAAGATGGCCTTAATGTTTTTGTTTGTTTCAGTTCAGCGTTCTGCATTAATAAATAGGGAAGTAATGAAAGTTTTTAAAAATCGTAAAAAATCAAACTTTAGGCTCTAACAAAAAAAAAAAACAAATGACGATAAGAAAAATCTGATAACACCATCTTTGTTTTTGGGAAAATTGACCCCGAGAATGTGTCATTAGTTTTTCTCTTAGACTTATAGTTTCCGAGATCCTCTATAGCGTTTTACAACGATTTTGCGCACCTTTCCTTTTGCATTCTTATAAAACTTGGTACACTTATACAATTAAAACTGATTTTAGCCGTATGAAGTCAATTTTACACTTAATCTAAGGTAGCTGGGAAGCATTTAAATAAATTCCCAGCCTTCTAGGATGAAATTTAAAAATTGAATTTTTGAGCATTCCAAAAAGTAAAAGTTAATGAAACGCATATTTTGGAACTGTTGGGGTCATTTACGCTGACACCAGAATTGATGCAAAATTTTAATTTATGTCAATAAATCGGAAATGTTGACTCTTAAAAGTGTACCAAGTTTTGAGCAGTCCTATTAGATAGATATAAGAAATCAGAAATATTGTGTTACATAAGTGATAGGAAAATTCATAACCAGTACAAAAAAATGGACGGGTTTTATAAAATTCTTTTTGTACAAAATTTCACTCTTTGAAGAAACCACTAACTCTAGAAAATGTAAATTTTCTTCAATTTTAGTTTAAACTAAGCAAAGTTAATAAATATGATTTTTTTTTAATTAAGAGGCATTATGCGCATTATTGTTTAAAAATACTTTTATGGGAAGACTATATTAATACTACATACATTGTATAAACTGGCACGGTTTTCAAATTATCACATGCCCTTTCATCATTCTTCATATTGTTAATTCTCGGCCGACTCAATAAAGTGGGCTCCCGATTTCACTCTCTACTATAACTAACAACAATGTTAATCACAATATTTAAAAAGTCTTAATTTTTGAATATCTACGCTTAAAAAATTGTGCTCGCAATTTTTGAATATGTGTTGAATGATGTAGTTGTAAAATTATGTTATACTATATGTTCAACGTTCAGTCGAGCGCCATCGCTCACGACTCGAATACCGTCAAATCTTCGCTTTGGGTACGTTTGCATTGAATTGTCCGGCAATGTTACCTTTCGGATGGTAATTGGCCACAACAAATGTCTCGCCTTTGTTGTTTTTTGCCATTGCGACACCTAATTCGCTACTTTCCTTCCATATCACTTGTGTGAAGTGCAATGTGTTCAAATTAACACATTCGACTCCAAAGACATGTTTTTGCTTTTGGCTGTACCAAGAGCTCACCACTTCTTTGGCAGTCGGTTGGCAACTATAGTCCGAAGACGTCTCTTTGAATAGATTCTCTCCATATTCATTCTTGGGTCTGTGCACCAAGCCAGCAGTGCAGCAGTGTTGTGCCCATTCTGTAGCATATTCGCATAACTGAAAACGAAACGGTTTTTAAAATTTAATAATACTTGTATTTAAATTTGCTTTGATATTGATATTGTTTGAAATTCTTACTGAGTGGTCATTTTCTCAAATCGTATATTGGAGATAGAGAATCGGTTAAAGGGGCATACTTTTGCAAGAACATATGCTCAACATACTCCTGTTTGTAAAGAATGAAAATATCTCTTTGTTCTCGAATTATCGCGTAAAACCAAAAATTGTCGATTTCTTTCGTAATTTATTTCAAGAAAACAATTTTACATAGATAAAAAGCAATAATAGTATCCAATAGACATTTATAAGTAGAATCTAATTAATTTAATGAAATTTCCATACCTTACTAGAGTTTTGAGAAACAATTAAACTTTTGTTTTTTTTTTAACTGGAAGGGGTGATCCACTGTTTGTGTCACCCTGTACATGTCCTGAAGAACGGTACTTTTTTTATATCATTTTATACAGTATGATATCACAAAAGTAGTACTCTCCCTTGATTACTTCATGACTTGGAATCATAATAAGTTCAAATTATAGATTATTTAGGCACAAGTATGCCCTTTCGGAGGGTACTACTTTTATGATCGCACTGTATGGTAAGTTCTTTAATGGTTTGGGTGGGTGTAAATTTAAGGGCACAATCAAAGTGATTCGTTAATCGAAATTGGTCAATAACTAATGAAAATTAAAGTGCCTTTTGGGCCATTTGCTGACCACCAGTTCAAATTGCTCCACGATAAAACCAGTTGGCACATTGTCGCTATCGTTCAAAAATTCTTTCAATAAATAGGTATCCCTCAATTACCCCGATCCCCATGAAGTTTCGGATCTCAATCCCAATAAGCAAACCTGAGACGCGCTTGGAAGAAAATTTTAGAGTTCCCAATCCCGCAACGAGAAATACTGTTACTTGTCTATGAAATGGAGCGACAGAAATGAGATACAAAAAAAAATTTTTTTTTAAACTAAAATTAGCTCCTTTCAACAACTTTTTTTACATTAAAGGTGGTCATAGAATTTTAATTTTTTATTCAGTTTTTGTCTTTTGGTTTTCTTCAGGTCTTTTAATTTAAACTATATTTAACTATTAAAAAAAGACTACAAGAAAGATTTTTTTTATTATTTATCCAAATGTTAAAACGAAAAACAGGAATAAAAAGTGTTATACTAATTTTGTTCATCAGATTATAAATAATTGTAACATCGATTTATAAAGGTTTGCTCTGCTTAAAAAATCTCAATTAAATAATTCCATTTTGGATTAATGTTTTTTTCAAGTTAAAACTATGCATTGGTATTATTTTCAAGTATAGTTATAAAACAGCAGTTGATAGAAATTGAAAGACGACATACCTTTTTATTGAGTTTTAACAAAGGTACTCCGTGCTTCTTGCGGTACTCATTGTGAACTTTCAATGCATCCAATTCGAATTGGCTAAATTCAGGTACCTCAGTAAAATTGCAGTCTTCATTCTCAGGACTCGGAATACTTCCAATAGGCAACACGTTTTCGGCGAAATGTCCCACGAAATTACCAGCGGGAGAATAATTCGCCACAACATAAATATAACCATTCCTTTTAGCTACTCCAACGCCTAATTTTTCAGTGGTCTTCCAAACGATTTGCGTAAAATGACCCGTTTTCAAACTGGCTGGTTCCTTGCCGTAAACATGCTTCTCACTTTCGGCATACCAGGTGTCTACTGGTGTGCTTCCAGTTATAATAACAGATGGATCAATCGAATGTAAACCAACGCAAAAAATGTTCTCCCCATTTGGATTGTTCTTGCGATGCTCCATCGTACCTCTTTCGGCACACTGCTTAGCCCACTCCTCGCTGAATCTGCACAACTGCGAATCCAATTTCAGTGGTTTCACACCATGCAATTTCCGGTATTTGTTGTGAGCGTCCAGGCAAATTTCCTTGAAACTTTTGCTCACATTATCCAGCAATGATTCGTTATTATTATTCAATTCAGGCGTGGTGGGCAAAGGCGGTGGTACGTTTGCAATGAAGCAGCCCATGATGTTACCGGGAGGATAATAGTGCGCTACCACTACGACGCGTCCACCGCATTTAGCAATCGCCACCCCCAGTTCGCGTGTTTCTTTCCAAACCACTTGCGTAAATTGACCAGAAGCAAGCAATTTTGGTTCATGGTTAAAATCATGTTTCTTAATTTCCTCGTACCAGCAATCCACCGGTTCGCTGCCCTTCACGTCAATGTTGCTGTTGTTCGACTGGACGCAGTAAACGCTTTCACCATACTTTCGATTGTTACTGTGTTGGACGATATTTTTGCGGACCAGAAAGTTGGCGTGATCCTGGCACGTTTTGCACATTTCCTTGTTCAGTTTCAGCGGTGGTACTCCGTGCTTTCTCCGGGCCAAATTGTGGGCTTCCAGACAATCCATTTGGAACTCGGATTGCTTAGGCTGTGAAGTTAATTGCATATTGTAATTTACTGTGTTCTGCTTATGTTATTATACAGGGTTTCCCAAATTGAGTGGCCCATTAGATTATTATGGTAACTATATCATATTGAGTTTTGAATCTTTGCATGTAAGAGTTTTAGGACAACCTCTAAATAATTATGGTATTCGCACACTCGCAACACTTCCAGTTGTCTCAGAAGTAGACGTCAACTTTATTAATTTAAATGAAACTTCTCATTGTTTCATATTTTGATTCCTTGATAAAAGTAATGACGATTTTATGAAAAATTAATTACCATTACAAATTTGGAGTAAAACAGGGGTTTTTCAATTAAAATTACAAAATTAATATCTACTTCCGGTTATACCGGAATAAAATCATTTGAATAAAATAATTCTGTTGATCTTTTCCTAATACTGAATCAAGTCAAGTTTCAGAAGTCTGCAATTTGGAGTACCCATCCATTGTAACGTGTGTTTAAAATTGTTGCTTGAAAGAGTTAAGTACTGAATTTCAATAAGAAGGAATGCGAAAAAAAAGTGGTCAGTCAGAGCTACGCTCTGAAGAAAGAAGGCGGCTAAGCGAATATGATAATTGATTAATAAAAAAATATATTGTCCTCAGGTTAAAAGCAATGAAGTCCCCCTTTAAACACAACAATCTTGCTATTCTTAATTCCACAAACCGAATTAAACTGGCAAGGGTTTTTGGTGGCGCCCAAGGAAGAAGAATAGAAAAAGAAGCCTTATCCACGGCCAGAGCTAGCCGAGGCTGGAGGCTGGATGCGGTTATTTGGTCGTCACACCATATTAACATTGCCTGATGCATTTTTAAATTGTTATGATTATATGAAACGTTTTCAGTTTTCAGATATTTTATCTATATAAAAACTATAGCAACGAAAATAAGAGAATTTGATTGGGCCAACGTTTTTTTTTTTTTTTTTTTTTTTTTGTTATTAAAGCATTTATTTTGATAAAACGGCCAGAAATAGTATATTAGGATGTTGAGACTAGAATTTAATAGAAAATATCAATGGTAAAAGAACCTAATAAAATTTCAATTTTTTGCCGCTTTCATCAAGTCTAACTAGAAAAAAAATTCACGATGAAAAAAATGAAATAAATTATAAAACCGCAAAAACACTTTAAATTAAATTAGTTGTATTCTGATATAGAAAATAATAGATATTAAAAAATTAAATAGTTCTGTATTTTAACATTTTTATTTTTGGTCATTTATAGAAAAATGACATACTTTCGGGTATTGAATGAAGAATACTTGTATCCGGCCGAGAAGTTAAGACCCCTATCGACCTATCATAATTCCAACTTCCAGCCCTAGAGTATACCACTAATAGTTAATACAGGGTGGCTATTTCCTCAATCGAATACGGGTATTTTCTACAGTTCAAAGGATTGACATTTGGTTAAATGGTTAAATGCGATAAAATGGGCAAATTTTACGCTTAACTTATAATCGGATATAAAAATGGGATATGTATCCTGGTTCCCGAATTATCCCGAAAAAAAAAACTGAAAATCATCGATTTGTTTGATAATTAATTCCAAGAAAACTATTTGACATAGAAAAAAATAGAAAAAAAGATAATTAGGGAATCAGGAAACATATATGATTTTTCAAAACCATTAAATTGAATTTTTGGCTCTGTTATTAACAAAAATGGTTCTGAAAATCATCTCTAAATGAGAGACTTTTGTATTGTGGATCAAATATTTATAACGGAACTTAACAAAACATAAAATGTATTTGAAATTTTAAAACGGTAACTTACTCTAACTTTGCGTGTCGGCGTTGCACTTTTACTTCGACGTTCGTTTACCAAAGGCTCCAAATCTGGCGGAACTTTTTCTTCGCGGTCCTTACGTTCTGTCGTTATTTTGCAAGCGGTTCTTTGTCCACTGAACGTTTCCACTGTTTCTCTTGTAACAGTCTCGAAAGTTGGTTCCTGAAATTTTCGTAAGATTCGTAATTGTAACATTTTATGCAGAAAAGCAAAAAGTATAATTGTTAATTATTTATGTTAACATCCAAACTTAGTGAGTTATGTTGCATTTAATTTTTTGCCGAAATACCTTAGCTTAGAGAAATCTGTTACGTATATCTATCTAATAGGACTGCTCAAAACTTGGTTCACTTTTAAAAATCCGATTTATTGACATAAATTTCAATTTCGCATCACTTCTGGTTTCGCCAGAAATGACCCCCAACTTTTGATTTTTAAATGGCAGCTTCCACTTTTTTTCAATTTTTTGGATTCTAGGGAAAATTCTGAGTTCAAAAATATGCGTATCGTTAATTTTTAACTTTTGAAGTGGACAAAAATTCAATTTTTAAATTTCATCCTAGAAGACATTCCCAGTCTACCTTAGATTATGTGAAAAGTCGACATCATACCGATAAAGTCAGTTGGAATTGAGTTAATAATGATAAAGATTCGGTAAAAGGGTAAAAATGGGCAGGTTCCAGATTTATATTCCCATATACGGGTTGAGAAAATAGCCACCCGTATGTATAGCCTCTGGTGCATTATCATTCTAATTGGCTAGGAATTCTTTAATAAAACAATAAATTAATAAGTATTGATTAGCAAACAAAGAGTTTCCATATACACTGATTGTACGTGCCATTATTGCGCTTTATAAAACTTAAGTTATATGCGCTGGCGCAAAATGCCAAAGTATGATATTATCAAATTCGAAATAAAGAAGAGTGTGTCAGGGCATTCCGAACTGTGTGTCATGTCCTTGCCGAAATTACGCGTCAGCAGAATCGAGTACGTGTACGAACAACAGCCCCCTACACTGATTGTTCTCTTACGGTATTCCAAGTTAATTCGCATTTAAATTTCATACGGTTTATTATTTTTTGCAGACATACTGAAACAAAAACCATAATGGTACATATATTTTTAATTGTTACAAAATAAACTGTTTAAAAAACCTTAAAAAATACTATTACTTGCTTAAATAAGCGCCTTAAGAATGTTTCATTAAGTTTGCAGTAATAATAAAGGTGTAATTAATGTTTTTAGAAATCGAAAAAAATCAAAATTTTGGCTTTAACAAAAACAAAAACAAGAAAAATCTGATGGCGACATCTTTATTTTTAGGAAAATTGACCTCGAGAATTGTGTCATCAGCTTTTCTCTAGCACTTATAATTTCCGAGATCCCCTATGGTTTGTCTCAATTTGATCCATCTGTTTTTAATCTTTAAATTAGATTAGGTAATGTAGTTTTTCTATGCGAGCACAGGGCGGCTATCGACCAAGAGGTCCTTCAGCCATGGTGATGGGGATGCCTACCCAAACACCACTTCCCATTTCTTGCCGGCCGTGGGATTCGAACGATTTAATTTATTTTACTAAAATTTCAAATTGTCTTTTGACGTTTTTTTTTAAGAAAAAATAATATGATTTTTTAATGTGACTCTGAATTTCATTTTTTTGAATTACAGTTAAATAACAATACAATGCAATGTCAACTTAATTTATAAGCTATTTCTCATTTTTTTATATAAAAATAAATCAAATTTTCGTAATCATTCTGTAAGCAATATCCATCCGAAACAGGAGAAAGTGTTATAATTTCCCCGATAATTTCTAAATTCTTAGGGTTATATTATTTATCAATAAGAAAACAAGTCATCTAAATTATTAGGAATATAAATTTTATATAGAATTTCAGTTTTTCTTACTTATTTTCTTGTCCAATCAATTCACTAATAACAATGTAATTAAAATTATATACTTATGTTATTTAAATAATAAAAACTGCGTAGAATATTTCTAAAATCCTGTATTTAAATTTATTAAACCGGGTCCTTCTCACCCGGAGTTGTTTTTAAAACAACTTTCGGTAACTTCCAGTTTTACTGAAAATAGATTGTGCCTTCTACAAAAATACAAAATGAAAACAGTAATTTTTCTCAGAAATAATTCACTTTTCAACTTATTGCAATTCTCGGTTATAGCAGAAGTTGCTACCAATTTTATTATTTAAAATAGAACACTCCAATGTTTAGTTCATTTTGATTTTTCGGTAACAATAAAAAATTATATTTCTAAAAATTCAGCTTAAAAGATAATTTTTGTGGAACCTTTTGTAGTTACAAACTTGACTCAATGGGCTTTTTTGTAGCAAATTATACCTCTAACAAGAATCCATGAGTCAAAATTCCCAAGAAAATTTTTTTCTGGGTGAGCGGAAGGAAAAAGTTATAAAAAACATTTTTAAATGTTATTTAAATGCATAAAATTCCCAATACTTTAGCAGTGGGTAAATATTCGAATTAAGAGCTCGCAATATGCTTAAATCTTTTTTTTTTTTTTTTATAATTTACATGATTTTTAGGTGGAACTTGAAGAAAAAAAATGTTGCCCGAAAATGAAGCACCCTACTAGGCCTATTTAATAATTTCGATTTTGAAAGGGTTTAGCTTAATTTATTTAAATCAAATAATACGATTTAAAATTAGGCAAATATATTAACTCAAACCCTTGATGAAGTATGAATTATTTTAATATTATTGAAATGGTATATCATATTTTAATTATAATTAACCAATTATTTGGCATTGAAAAAAGTTCTAATTAAAAAAAATCAAATAAATAAAAATAAGTCAATGAATGCAAATAAAAGCTTACCTTTCCATTGCGAATCGAAGCAAATGTCCTTTGATCGGTCTTTCTAACCATCACAATCCTGCTGGAACCATCGTGAGGTCCATGAATGCTCCTTCTGAATCTATTGAGATCTGCCAAGGATCCAGGATACGTTGATTTCTTCCTTAAATTCGAAATCAGAAATAAATTTTCGTCCGAATCCAATGGCTCGTTCATATTTATTTCCGATAAATGTTCGCACAAAGCCGCACACAACAAAAAACGCACAAAAAACGAAGTGAACAAATAAGCGGTCTCATTAAGACTATAACTCCGACAAACTTTTATTAGACTTTCCAACAATTGTTCCATTTTGTTAGCCAACTGTGAGACAAAACAATTACCGCTTTTCGTTGTGCATATAAACCGTACGTATTTATTTAGTTATTCCTGTATTTATTTGTTATTTCTTTTGCTATTCTATTCATTTAAAGTTACATCGGCAGTATACTTACTTGGTATATTTGGGTGACGTCATTATGTGTGAAAACCATTAATATTGTTAGAAAATGCACGCAATGCAGCTATTCGTTAAGACGATTTCGGCACTGAATATGAGATTCGTAAATAAAGAGTATTGTGGCACGCGATATTAGCAAAGTGGAGACGCCGCCGACGCCGCCTCCGGCAATTATTCTGCGCGTGCTTCCTTCCACTGCCTATGTCCCGATCGATCGTTTCGTGAGTGGCACGTCGTTGCAGACGTCGGATATCCGCCAATTTTCACGCTAAACTGGAAAATTTCGTTAATTTGCACTTCGCAGTTCAGTTGTATTTGATGCATGCATTTTTTTTATCGGTTTGTTGTGTGCATCGTGGCCTTGAGGTGCGCTCTCCAATCAGTTCTGGTTTCGAATGTAATTAGTAATTACGCTTAGTGTTGTGATTGCTTGCTCATTAAGTATTATTGTGTTTTTTAGTTCGGGATTTGTTATGTTTGTTATTTTGGGTTCTGCTAAATTATAATTTTTATTGTCATTACCTGTAGCTGTCTATAGGATTGCAGTTAATTTTTGTTTCATGTTGTGGCATTAGTTTTGGGAAAAGTATAATTATAAACACAAATCAGAGTTTCAATCAAATCATAGATCTTTTAAATAGTCTCAACCAATATTATCACTCCAGGTGATCAGTCGTGGTCTGGTAAAAAATCACCAGTTTTCTTCTAATTTTTCCGTCACAAATTAAACTGGATGAGTTGCAAAATAATCATACTTTCATTAAATAAATTATAAGAGGCACAAATTCTGTATAATTCTGTTGAGATAGTTCAGAAAATGCGGGCAGAATAATTTCTAGTGATTTTTTTAGAGGGACGTGGTGATTTTTCAATTCACTTTTCTAGCAACACTTCATTTGAATATTCTAATTTTCATTTCGCAGTTCCATTTTTCTATGAAAATAAATATCATTAATAAAATAAGGTTTTTTCCATTATGTTTATGGCTTTTCTGACAATATCTTAGTTATATTTCATAACATTTTAATAATTAATTTTAAGCTGTGTTTTTCATATTCATAATTTAAAAATAGTGATGATTTTTGTAGCTACTGCTGTAGATTTTCAGAAATTGTTGATGATTTTCGTATTTAATCGAAAATGTTTATATTTTGCTTATTAATCTAGTACATTTTTTATATTAGATTATTGTTATTTTTGAAATATTAAGAAGAAACTAATAAGAATTAAAATTTATTTTTTTGTTGTTGGCCCACGAGCTAAGGTCTTTCTGCCTAGTAAACAATTATTTCTTCTTATTGAGTATTTCCAATAATTACTGGAGCACTTCTGCAAGATGTTATAAACAATTGCAAATGTAACACAAAAAGCGACCTTTTAAATTAATATATTATCAACAATTTTCCATAAAAATTTGAATTCTAATGACGGAAAATACATTTTTGATTGATTTTAATGATAATCGATAAAATTGCAATATACTATAATGCTATAATCATTTATAATGGTTTCACCAGAAGTGACTCTAACTATCGGGATAATTCGGGCTGCAAAAATGTGCATTTCGTTAATTTTTAAATTTTTAATTTTAATTTAATTTTTAGATGTATGGAAAATAAATATGGTTACTTAATTGTTAATTGATCAATCAGTTTTAGGTTAGGTTAGGTTACAGAAATTTTTGGTAAAAGACAGAGTAAATAAAATTGGTTTAGAATTAGAAGTGAAGTTTAGAACAAAAATAAAGACAATATTGCACTATTTCGATTAGAATAAACGAAAATGGAAAACTTAACTAAAAAAAACTAAAAAACTTCCTACAAGGCCACAAGAACGGTTGAGTGAATTCTTTAATTTCCTCCTTGTTGTTCACCCATTGATACACTTCGAGGTTTCATTTCGGTCGGATGGCCACCTCCGACTTTGATATTCAATCGGCGTGACTCACGCAAACTAATTTCGATGGCTTACCTTACGGCTTACAGCGATGGCCAGCGGCACAATGATTATTCTTAATTACTGTACTCATGTACTCTACACGTTCGACTTACTTAGCAATACTCACTAATTATTTCGATTCGTTGAGCGTGCACAAATATTTTTTTTTGCACTGGAACCAACTTAATCCGGTTCGAATCACAACTGTAATCTACGATTTAATTATGTTATATTCTATCATTATAGGAAGTGTACTCATTGAGCGCTTGCTGATTTCGCTAGCAGTTGTCCACTTTTGTGTTATGATATAAGGTAATTGAGATAATTTGCTTCGTTCCTGTAAAATCACAGCTATATGAATATGATAAGATTGCTTTGTTGATTCTTGAGTAATTAAGCAATGTTGGTTTTTCTTATCATCACCTACCGAAGTTTTTGAATACAGAATTTTAAGTACTTTTAATTATTTAAATCACGTAAGAGTATTCAATGGGGTACAAAGGATGACTTTCTTTTCTAATAACTATCTTTTATTTCATTTTTTTTTTTATTGGCGAAAATTTAATTTTTTCCAATAGAATAACGTATTTTATTATTACAATTGAAACAGGAGAAAAAAATAATGTAAAAGTGATAAGCATATTCCTTACAAAAATTTAATAGTTTTATACAACATAATACTTATATTCCTTTGCAAAAATGGCTGGGAACAATTTAAACCGATTCACGGCCACCAAGGATAAAATTTAAAAATTTATTTTTTGTGCACACCAAAAATTAAAAAATTACGAAATGTATATTTTTGAACTTTTTGAATTGACTCAATAATCTAAAAAAGTGAAAAGAAGGTAGGTGCCATTTAAAAATCAAAAGTTAGTACAAATTCCGGTGAAACCGGAAGTGATAAAAAATTAAAATTTATGCCAAAAAAAACGAGGTTGCCCTTAAAAAACTAAAATTTGGGGTTATTTCCGGTGAAACTAAAAGTGCTAAAATACTAAAATTTATACCAATAAATCGGAAATGACGACTTTTACAACACCTTGTATATGTTTCGATGGGCCGGTTAACTGTTTTGGGAGATTTATTAGACACAGGCCATTTTTTCTTTTTGATTTCAAAATTATCCCCAAAGCTCCACTTATCTAAAAAAAATTCAGCACTTGACCACCTTCGGTTATACCGGAAGTTGACATCAACTTTGATTATTTAAATAGGACACTCCAATTTTTAAATTATATTTCGATTCTTTTTTAAAAATAAAAAGAATTTTGTAAAAAAAGTTTTCTCCTATTAGGTCTATTTTCGACGGTATTGCCGACTTCTGGTTACTTTTCTAAAATTTAGTGTCTTAATTTAAAAAAATCATATCTTGTACATTTTTAAAGCTAATTGAACAATTAATTTCATTAATTATAACTGTGATATGTACGTTTTCATTAAGTAATAAAAAATCTATAAATTGCATAGGATGTTCGAAAAGAAATCTCGAAAAATATCATTTTTTCAATAATTATTTAATTATTGTTGTAATTGCAAAAGATATCATTTTTTTCTTGAGGCAACAATTTTTACAAAAATAACCGGAAGTCGGCTTTATCGTGAAAAGTGGACCTAATAAGAAGAAACTTTTTTTTACAAAATCGTCTTTATTTTTAAAAAGTAATCGAAATATGAAAAGAAATTTGGGGTGCGCCATTTAAAATATCGAAGTTTATATCAACTTCCGGTATAACCGGAAATAGTAAAGAGCAAAAAATATTGTAATTTACTAGGACCTTAGGAGTAATTAAGATATCGAAAATAAAAATTGCTCTATTTGAAATAGTTCTCCCAAAACAGTTAACCGGCCAATTAAAAAAATTGCCCTGTACAGGGTATTTTTTTTGCATCCTAGGGCATTTGTTATGGGGAAACCATAAAAGATATCCGTTTGATTTTTTCACCATTACC